>LIEC01011338.1:14912-154001 GCA_001925005.1 Drosera capensis
GAATCCTCATGCCATATATGTGAACATATCTTGCCAAAGCACCAAATCGAAGCACGATGCTGATGAAGAAACCATGAAATTGGTTGTCGTGGTTTGTTCCTCGTGGAAAGAAAGGTTCAAAGGGTTTGAAAATACGACATATCTTTGGCAAGAAAGGTTATCTTATTCAAACTATTTTTTTTTTCTTTACGTTTTAGTTTGCTGTCGCAACACACAGAGCTTAAATTGTCAGATTAGTTATTTTTAGTGCTAGACCTTGAATTGTCGTGCAAATTAGTTAATTTTGCTAGAACCAACACCATATTCCATTTTCATATGAATATATTTGGTGAACCATAATCTTGTCCTTAAAAATCAAGCGATGAAAACAACACAAATTGTTATAGCGAAAGCAACACTTTTATTGTTACCATTTTATATATATACGCGCGTATGATGTCTCTTTCACCATATCAATCGTGCTGAATCCTCATGCCATTTATATGAACATATCTTGCTAAGCACCAAATCGAAGCACGATGTTGATGAAGAAACCATGATAATTTCTGGAAACTATTAGATTCATTCAGGGGTTACTTCCTTGCAATGGTGCATGAACAACTTCATCCAAAAAAAAAAAAAAAACAGATTATCGATTAGACTACGGTCGCAGAAAGACGAGTATTCAGAACAGGAATTTGAATAAGCAAACTACTCATCACGATAAGCACCTCCTAGAGTTCTAGACAGCAGCAACACTTTTCCTTTACCAGGACAAGCCTCACCCATCTCAGCCAATACTTCCGAGAAACCGAACCCTGTTAAGTGTGTTAACAGGTGACCGAGGCATTTGCATGAATAAGTGACAATGGTACGAACATTTCCATTCTATAATTTCATTTTCCTCTATTTTAACCAACAGACTAAATTCGCACTTCACATTACCCTTGCTTTATTCCGTGCTAGGCAAGGTCCTATACTGTGTCCTCCAAAGGGAAAAATTCAGAGGTGAACGCCATTTATTAGTTTTTATTCAACTTAAACATTGTAGCTTAGAGTACATTACAAGCGTCAGATCGAAGTATCAATCAGGCCTTCTGCGAAGTAGGCATCGCCAAAGATACACCACTTGGTAAATCCTTCCATTGCTGCGTCACCGTCTTTATCTGTGTGTAAAACTGAACTCCAGCCTTACCTGAAATCCCAGAAATGGAAAACTAGTTCGTTAGTCACTGATCGGATTCTGTTTGATTAGATAGTCTCGATGCAGTACTCGTACCGTAGAAATTCAGATCACCAGCAAAGGATGCCTTGGAGCCTGTGAACGAGAAGAAGGGCAGAGGGACTGGAATCGGGACATTGATCCCAACCTGAGATACAACAAAAGATGCAGTATGTTATGTTGAAGGGTTAATCACTAGACAGCCAAAACAGAGAAAGGATCTCTACCCTTCACTTCCAACGAACAGGCACAAGCAGTTTTCACGATGCAGAATTTTTTCCTTTTTACCAATGGAGGAGAGTATTTTCAAGAGAAGGTAAGAGAGAATGCACTTATCAGATCCCAACAGAAACATTCGCCAAATGTCTCATTCTCTCCACTGCTTGTAATCCTTGTCATGCATACTCAAAAAGTTTATTACGAGATGGACATGAAAACTCAAACAAACCTGCCCAGCCTCAATGTCCGACTGAAATTTGCGGGCAGCTGCCCCTGATGAGGTGAATATGGAGGCTCCATTGCCATATCTACGAATGAGTTGGAAAGCACCACGTATTAACCCAGAACATGGGATAGTCGCCAGCAACAATCAACAAAATAACATTGGAAAAAGCTTTACTTATTTTTGTTAACAATGCTTATACCCTCCTCCAAGCTATCAGCCTGAGCATGAATATCAGGAACAAAATCAGTGCATACACCCAAGAATTTCGTATTAGCAGGATCAGCTACACACAATCACTATAATAAGAGACAGGAAAGTTTGCAATAACCAACGTACCTGCAAGCAGAGCAAGACTGGGCCAAAAATTTCTTCCTGTTTGGCCAAAGGCAAAAAGAAGTTACAACAGTGTCATGAGTAGCATAACTCATGAATGACATTGTTTTGGAAGGACGAAGTTCTGACAGACTTATCTATTCATTAACTGCATCACGACTATCTAGTATTTGCAAGCCCAAACACATGAATCTTTTTCCTCCTGTTAGCTTTATAGAACGCAGTCCACATAGTGTATTACACAACATTATTTCAGTTTTTCATCACCTCATCTCTTCTCAAAATTATTTTAGTTTATCAATCAGCTATACTCTTCCCATAAATGCTCAACGTAGCCTACATAGGCAATGCCCGGCTTATTCGGACCACCTTCTCGGATGGTTTCAGCTGCCAGGAAATTCGAGTTTGACAAATGTGATGTCATCCAGGGAGTTTAGTATACCTTGTAACATTCCATATCGGTTGAGACGTCAGATAACAAGGTCGGACCAACAAAGTTCCCGTGCTCATATCCAGGAACCTGATTACAAAGGGGAAATCTAATTAAACCAATATCATCTCTAGGAAATCACGATCAGGATGACCACTCACCACAATGTTTCGACCATCAAGCAGCAGTCTGGCCCCATCGCCAACTCCACTTTGGATTAATCTCAATATCCTTTCCTTCGCCTGTGAGAAAATAGACAATGATAGGAATCACGAAAATTAAAGATGAAATCCAGCATTTAAGAGGATATTGACATCAAGACAGGAAATTTGTTAGAGGGAAAAACACACGATCAAATGTAATGAACCAATAACCATGATTACCTGCTTGGTTATTACTGGACCAAGGTCAGCATCAGGTTCTGTCCCAGCATTCACTTTCAGCGATTTAGCACGCTCCACCAGCTTATTTTCCCTAAGATCATCGAAGAGATGAAGAGGAAAAAAGAAAGAAAAAACCCGCACTCCCCTTCCCACACAGCAACAGAAGCAGAAGCAGCATCGAATCTTATTATTGAATGTTTCTCACATGTTCCATTGCTGTTAGCCAGCAGAATGAAGCTATTGCCAATTTCCTGAACACTTGTATTTTTTTTTGATCTGTTGACCTTGACTTTCAAAAGCTGCCAGTACAGGAAGAACTATTGCGAATTTCCTGAACCCTCGGTGTATTTTTCTGAGCCGTTAAGATCTGAAAAATCTTAGGTCATTCAGTTCAGGAAAACGAAGACTTGTTTGGGCTACTGCGGACAAACTGCACACTACTGTAAATAGTACCTTCCACCCACTGAGACAATATTCAATATAGAAAAAGGAATTCAATCTCTATCATCATTCGAAATTACAATTCATATCCCGAACTAAGTTACAGCACAGGTGACTAGCTTCCTAACTTTTCAACTTCAAGTTGAGAAGATGACTGCAATGAAACTATCATTCATCTCCTGTACCTCATCTTTTTGGACTGCCAACTGATATCATAAGATTGAGCATTATGAAGATATGGAGAATGCTATTACCATTTTTTTGAGTCACCAACAAAGACTACGGTGCTGAGTGCCATACACCTTTGTCCTGCAGCACCAAACCCAGCAGCAACAAGGGCATTTATGGTTGCATCCTTATTTGCATCAGGCAAGACAATTGCATGATTTTTGGCTCCCATATTAGACTGAAGGAGATTGTAAGTTCAAAAATCCAATGATTAAGTTGGCATGAATGGAAACATATCACAAGTAGTACCACACACATAACGGCCTTCCCGTCCAGCAAATATGCAGCATTTACCTGAACACGCTTCCCTTTAGCCGATGCTCTAGCATATATGTGCATGCCAGCCTTCAAAAGAATATGATTAAGTTCAGCAAGTGGACGGAAACAGCTATAAACAAAAGAATTAAGCGCTCATAATGAAACTGTTGAAAGGAACCCCCCACTCCTCCATAATTTGAGAAATCAAGAAGGAAAACAAAAATGTCACGCCACCTAGTCATAATGAATTCAGCTGGGCACCAACATCGGTGGATATGCAGGGGCTATGACCACACCCCAGAGGAATCAAATTGGCCAAAATATAATTCATTGAACATTTCTAAGCTCACTCACAGAAGTACAAGGTACAAGTACAAAGTAGTGACGCCTTCCCTCATCTGAAGACATCACCTTCTTCAGGATTAGATTGCATAAACGTTTCTGAGTGCAAGAATGATTTCCATGGAAACCTACCGTGTTTGAGCCAACAAATGATACAGCCCGGATATCATCATCATCACAAATACCATTGACAACTCCCTGTTTTCATTACAAAATAGGCAGACGGAAATGAGAACCAGAACCTTGTATAGGAATGCGGTGAGAGAGTTCCTCAAACAAAATAAACCAAGTACATGGCACAATGTCGAGATGCATTCCATGATAAAAACGATAATATATCAAGGATGCACAAAGGGAGAAATGAACAGTTGAAGAGTAATTCTGAGTTGGTGTCATATTAAGGATCTTCCAACAATATATTAAGCAAAACGATAATATAAAATGCTGCTGAGGAAAATAGCAAGAATGTTCCGTAGTAAATCATACTTCAGTTCCATTGACTACATTGAGCACTCCATCAGGCAAACCAGCTTCCATCGCCAACTCTGCGAGCAAAATTGAAGCACCTAGGGGGGAAAAAGAAAAAAAAAAGAGTGCAATGAGGAGACTTCATGACCTCCTTTTGAAGAGGAATCCTGAAATCGTGAATAGAGTCGCTTGCAAATAATATAGCTTATCATGTTATTTTTGAAGACAGTATCATTGAATAAAAAATATCACCTGGATCTTTCTCAGATGGCTTTAATATGAAAGTGTTTCCACATGTAACTGCAACTGGAAACATCTGAGCATCAAAGGGTTAGAAAGATAGACTATGAACATTAGCAACTCAGAGAATAGCTCCTTAGCATCCTGGAGAATAACATTAGAAGTTTCTAGATTTCATTACGAAGCTACAATAGAAGAACCACAAATGTTATCGCTTAGAAGTTGATTTACCCAAAGCGGAATCATCGCAGGAAAGTTAAAAGGGCAAATTCCTGCACAGACACCAAGAGGTTCTCTGATGCTGTATGTATCAATTCCACTTGATACATTGGACGAAAATTCTCCCATTTGGAGACTTGCCATTCCACACACATGTTCCACAACCTCTGCGAAAGTGGATGGAGATTATAGTTACAAAAGAACCAAGCTGAAGATATCTTACAAAAAAGAAAAAAAAGAATAACCTAGGCCACGGAAAACATCACCCCGAGCATCTTTCAAAGTCTTTCCTTGCTCGATTGTTATATTATGCGCAAGCTTGTCCTGAGAAGGAAGCATGATCAGAAAGCTGAAAAGCATTTCACATGCTTCAAAAGGCAAGAAGCTACCATGTCTCTCCGAATAAGTTCTTGAAACTTGAACATGATGCGTTGCCGAGTTGTGACAGGCGTATTCTTCCACGACGGAAAAGCATTTTTTGCCGCAGACACTGCAGCGTTGAACTCTGTATCAAGAGTCAAAGGTAGTCGAGATACAACATCTTGAGTCGCCTGAACCAAAAACAGTCGACAAACAACAATTTAGAAGGTTTTTGCCTCTGAACTCGAATCCACACATGAATGCAGATGAAGCACATATGCGAATACCAAATAAGTTCACAGAGATCAACAAATTCAGATGATTACCGGATTGATAACATTGATCACTTCAGGCGAATGTGAGTCAACGAACTTCCCTCCTATTAGATTCGGGACTCTCTGATGCAAGCCAAGAATCAAAATTTTCAGTTGATTTTATGCAAGTCCAATCTACAAAAGTTCACTCAAATCATCACTTCAAATGAAACTAATGCCATAATTTTACAGGGCCCCAATACACACCCCAGGGGATACCGAAATACGAATCAAAATTCCGACTCATATTCAAATCACTTTCAATCAAATTTAACTCAACCTAAAGAGCTAACACACAAAACACAGCAACTCAAATGATCGGAGATTTTCGTCCGCGAAAATGAGTATACCGGCGGATGCGGAGAAGATGATGGCTCAGTCGCGGTCGAATAGCAAGAGTTCCTCAAAGCGAGAAGTTGATGCCGCAGCGATCTCAGGTTTCTCACTACACCACGCACACATCAATCAGTCATCAATCAACGATTAAGGGAAAAAGAAATGATACTTCAATGGATCAATTTGATTGACGAGTATCGATCAGATAGAGATTAGGGTTTAGGGTTTAGGAGAATTCGAAGAAAAGGTTACCTCGTTGAAGCGAAACCTGAGACATCGTCTTCGGTGGATTCGACGGCGATGTTAGTTTAGTGAAGAGAGCGCAGTCGAGTGAGAAATTGGAAAGAGAGTGCTGTCAAGCTTGCTACTGAGAAAACAATCATCGATACAGACATGATTACTCAGTCACATTTGGACAAATATTATTGTCATTTAAAATAATCCCACTTGTTACTACAGACTCGTACTCTTAAACCCAATTGTGAAAAGTTGAATTTCCTGTGTGCACATATGAATGCAATCTATGGGACACACGGGTCCGTTTTATGTGCATAAGTTTGAATTCTGGATCAATTTGACATTGGACAAATGAAATCGACAGTAAAAATGATGATAAAACATACTATATACCTGTCGCGCTAATTACTGCAAAACAGATTGCATTACAAGCTACACATTGAAGGATCCAGATCAGAATCTGAGTCATCTTTAGCTGTGTAATGCTACAGAACAGTAAAATTACATGCAACCGAACCAATGATGCAGAAGGAAAGCCGGTTGGCTGGAGATTTCCATGATCCACATCCCTCGGGTCAAAGGATTCTACAAGTCCACGGAACCCAAAAACTGGGTCGGTTGGTTGATCTCGGAAAGCGTTGGTTCACCGTTGGAAGGGAAATCATCCCACTTTTGGGTCACCGTCTTGACATGGGTGAAGAACTCCACTCCAGCTTTTGCTGCATTTGACAAAGAGATTCCAGCCCGTTCATTGGTGAGGGGCAAATGCCAAACATGAACATAGAGCAACAAGTTTTGCTAAAAAGCCTACCACTGTTGATATCTCCGGGAGAGGATGCGGTTGGATCAGCGAAGGTGAAAAATGGGAGCGGAACTGCAACAGGGACGTTGATGCCAACCTGCAATAGCATAGTTGCATGACGCATATCATCCAGTTATTTCAGCTATAAAATCATAAGTTTGCTAAAACCCGCCACTACCTGATCAACCTCGATTTCTCTCTGGAACTTGCGTGCAGCAGCTCCAGAGGTGGTGAAGATGGAGGCTCCCTTACATTGCCTATGAAAAGGTAAATAACAACATAGGAAAGCTAGAAAACATAATTAGTGATCATTCATCATATGAGTTGTAGTAAGGGTACCATCACAGTACCTGTTCGCATTTACAATGCTGATAGCCTTCTCCAAGTCATCAGCCTAAACACACATGGGAGATATTGTAAGTTATAGAAGTTAACGAATCTTCCCGAAAAGGAGAAAAAACAGCTTATAACAGTTAAAGCAGTCACATAATTGCTCAATGACCTGGATACAAAGAAGCAGTGGCCCAGAGAATTCCCCCTGTGCCAAAATCAAACATCAGGAATAAGGTTAATGAGCGAGCCTATGATGTCAGGCCAACTAATGTGTATAAAACTACAATACCTTGTAACACTCCATGTCAGTAGTTATGTCGCCTAAGATGCAAGGACCGATGAAGTTCCCCCGCTGATATCCAGGAACCTGCAAAGAAGAGATTTCGGATTCTATGCTTATGACCACATCGAGATGCTGCATAACAAGGAAACTAATGTAGAATGATTAGTGCCTCAAAAGCACCCAAAATACAAGCATCGGATGAACTCAACAGGGAATTGACATAGATTATACCGTAATGTTTCTGCCATCAAGCATTAGTCGTGCTCCATTTGCACATGAAAATTCTATCAATTTGCTTAAGCGTTCCTTATCCTGCAGGATAACAGAACCTTGAGAATCGATGAAGTCAATCAGAAGTCATACAAACAATCAAACTTTACTCTATCACTCAACTCCAGCGAGAACCAAAGCACCCTTTTATAGAAAAGGGTGAAACCTTTAAAATCAAAAGCCAGATGATTTACTGAAGAACGAGAGACCTATCGGCAGGATGGGAGTTGCACCCACAAAAAAGTGACAAGGAAAACAAGATAAAAGGGAATGGACAAAGAACATAGCACTAAAGCAGGGAGGCTCTACAGCAGCGTAACAAGCACTTTAAGAGTATAGAAGCTTACCTCTTTACTTATAGGACCGATGTCGACATCTGCTTTGGTCCCAGCATTGACTTTCAGTGCTCTAGCATGCTCCACCAACTGACATTCCCTGGGAAAAGCATCAAATCTTGGGAAAACTTTCTTGAAGCATGAATCACTCATACAAGAGACAAAGTGAAATCTTCAGCAGAAACAGAGAAGCAGAGCGAACTGCATCTCTCCTTTCCCCGGGAAATGGAAGAAAAGGCAAGATGGCAAGTAGAATAGAATACCATGACTTGGAATCTCCAATAAAGATGGCTGCACCAAGAGCCATCGGCCTGCGCCCAGCAGCTCCGAAAGCTGCACCGATGAGAGCATCAACAGTGGAACCAACGTGTGCGTCAGGCATCACTGTTGCAAGACTTTTGCTTCCAATATATGACTAAAAACATGACAGGGAAACAAGTCATCAGCACAATGTTGAACATCTGACAGCATGGTGCTCGCAAAAGCAGTGACACATGAGATACTAAAGCCCAGAAGTAATAACGGATGCATTTACCTGAACTCGCTTTCCTTTAGATGATGCTCTCATACATACAGCCATGCCTGCCTTGAAAGGTGTGCACATGCAAAGAAAACCAAGATACAGCTTCTGTCAGAAAACAAAGTTGTTAATGAATCTCTAGTTCACTTTCTACTCTTATTTTTGTGTTCCACCATTATACTTCTTTCTAGATGCGAGCGTTCAACCACATAAATCTTCAAGTAAAAGAATGCTCAAGTCCTATTCCATGAATCACCAACAGAAGATCCAGAAACAAAAAAGTTCTGTAGAGAAATCTTATTAAGAAAATGTTCCAATAACCAGCACATATCATCCGCAGTTAAGCAGATGAAGTCTCCTAAACTAATTTCAGTGTCCAGTGTTTGCATGTATGACTTGCTACATCCGCCCCTCCTGTCCACACTGGACAATAGGACGTACGTGCGTGCAAGCAAGAACCCCAGCTGGCGGGGGAGGGGGTATCGACATAAACACTTGATGCGTTATTTGTATTTCACATCTCCTAGGTAAATTTTCAAAATCCATCTGTATTCCCAGAATGCAAACTCATATCCACTATTTCAATGTATGGAGGCCAAAAATTAGTAGCTCGTGTGCAAGCATAAACTTACTGTCCTTGAGCCAACCACAGACACAGCTTTAATGTCATCGTCATCACAAATAGCATTGATGATGTCCTGTCAGCATCAAAAGAAAATTGATCAAACATATACCAGGAACACTGAATGTATCATTTCTTCAGCATCCAAGGATGTTAAACTCTGTTCAGATCACAATAGTACGTGTAAGTTTCCAAGGCACAAAGACCATCTGATCGATGTCAATATTTCCATACATATTAACTCATTTTGTGCATGGAGAGGTAACAGCTGTGAAACATTAACTGATTAACTCCAGCGCTCATTTGTGTTTCAAACAGCCAGAAGATGAAAGGATGAGAAGTTGCGGACTTACATCTGTGCCATGAATTATATTTAACACACCATTAGGGAATCCAGCTTCCAAGGTCAACTCCGCCAAAATCATAGACACACCTAGTTAACAAAATGAACATCAACGAAGAATGAATATAGTAGTGGAAGGCAAAATAATAAATGCAACTTTCCAAAAGAAATCATCAATCTTGATAGGAGTCCAGAAGTAACAAGTTCACTTTGTCATAATAAATTATGCTTCAACACAGTTAAAGCTGATCCTAAGAATTGATGCATTCAATGTAATGCGTGTAGGAGGATAACTTCTTTCCAAAGGTACACCCATTGGCATGAGATCTTCAATATGAATGCCTGTGAAAATTCTTTTAGGAATATATGGGGAAGTATGGAAGCCATGACAAATAATTGGGCACAAATGAAGGGTGCGAATATACAAGTTATTCCTGTAAAGGAAATCGTACCATCAATACTTTAAGCCTGAAACGATATACAAGTCAAGATGCTTTGAAGATATCAATATCAATACACTTGACCGATATCCTTGTTTTCATAACAGAACCCGAAAGATGAATTAAAAAAAACCAGAGTATTGGAAATAAAAAATCACCGGGATCCTTCCCTGGAGCCTTTAAGATATAAGTGTTTCCACATGTAATTGCAATTGGAAACATCTGCAGACATATAGCCCACATGTTAATAGCCTCTTCAAAAAGTGTCCTAAGATTGAAAATTTTTAGCATGTTTCAAATGGTACTACTCTTGTAAATTGTCATTCTACAGTATATTCCACCTTGAGAATGCATTTTAGTGCTCGTATACAATCCACTTCCAGGTCTCAAGTAGATCAGTGCCCTCTTGGCACTCTTTTCAGGGTAAAGTGAGAACCTTCCAAAATTACGAAGTCTATGGAGCACCAGAATAATGAAAGATAAAGGCCAAACAGATGCTTAAAAATATGTCAACAAATAACTAGAATGATTAACATTCTAGAGTATATGCATGCTTGGTATAGTTAAAGACACTAACATCTTATGTCCACTATGATTTTTCTAATCAACGAATAACAGACTCAAATATATGGCACACAGAATGTCGTACCCCACCTCGCCTCACAAGACCATAATTGCAAGAAAAACATTCATTGAAAGAGAGAGATGAAAAAAATATATATATATATATACCCAAAGAGGACTTATTGCTGGAGCATTGGATAAGCAAACACCAGCACAAATGCCATGAGCCTCCCTTATAGTATATGCATCAACCCCATCAGAAACATTCGAAGCAAAATCCCCCATTTGCAAACTTGTCATATCACAGGCACGTTCAACCATCTCTGCAGGGAAACCCTTCAGTAACCATCACTAGTAAACTAGTCAAGCACCATTTTCTCAATGGCAAGCACGCACTCACCAAGTCCATGCTGCACATGTCCATATGCCTCCTTTAGTGTGATTCCCTGCTCAGCAACTATACACATAGCCAGCTTATCCTGAGATAAAAGGGCAGTAATTCAATTCATAGCTTCTTTGAATTAGATACAAAAGGAGAAAAAAAAAATATAGGATCATCATCAATATCATTCAACATCCTTACAGTGTCTCTCCTAATAAGCTCTTGAAGCGAGAACACTGACCGCTGACGAATAGAAATTGGAGTGTCTCTCCAAGAAGAGGAAGCTCGTTTAGCAGAAAATACGGAAGCTTTGAACTCTTCAATGGTAGTCAAAGGAACTTGAGAGACAACTAGTTGTGTAGCCTAAGAGAAAATGAATTTCAGAGCAATAGAATGAATTGTGTGTAAATTAGGGCTGTAAACGAGCCGAGCCGAACCGACACAGTGCCCGGCTCGGGCTCGATCGAACCCTATTTTGTAAGCTCGAGTTCGGCTCGATTATATTTCGAGACGAGCTCAAACTCGGCTCGATAGACTAGATTCCGGGTCCACTTCATATTTTTCTTAAAAAATATTTGAATATATATATATATATATATTAATATATAATATGAAATATGTAAAAAATATATATAATTTATATAGGAGTCTCATTTAGGCTCGCGAGCCGTTCGAGCCGAGTATTAATGTGCTCAGGCTCGGCTCGATTAGGTACTCGAGCTAGGGCTCGGCTCGAAAAAACCGAGTCGAACTCGAGTATTGGTCGAGCCGAGCCCGAATACCTCGGTTCATTTACAGCCCTAGTGTAAATAGAAGCTAAGGGAACGAAAAAATTCAAATTCATCAGCAGCACTTACAGGATTTAAAACATCCAGCATGAATGACTTTGATTCAATGAATTTACCCCCTATGAAATTGGGCAACCTCTGTTAAGATCACACCAGCCACTGCTATAGTAAGAAGAGAAGGCAGACTGAAGACACAATGGAGTTTGAAGCACATAGCCATGTACAAGAAGCAATTAGTACATGAGATCCATCACTTCCACACACTAACAATGGCAAGCCACACAAGAAAGTTTTTGAGAAGAGGCTTACGGGAGGGTAATGTTGCCTCCAAGATGGCTCAGCAGCTGGCGCTAGATTCTCAGTTGCGCATTTTTTAGGTCTCAAAGACTTGATTTTCTTAACTGGAAAATGAAAATGTATAAGTTACTCCATCAAATACTCGTGACAAAGAGATAGAAAGCATAAGTACCATTCACTTTGGAGTTTGGAACCTGGATAATGTGCTTAGGACGTCCCACACACCTCGTGACAAAGAGATGAGATGGTTTCAAGTACATAAGACAGGAATTTATCAGCAACGATTGGGACGTAGTTGATGTGTGCAAAATAGAATTATTGCTGATAGCAGGCAGGACTTAGTACTAGAATCTTATCCAAGGTTTCTCCTATTTCATAAGAAAAAATCACCATACACGAGTGAACATTGCTAAACTTTGGCAGGAAATACCGCTCAAGTTTCCCTGCCGCAACTTGGTCTTGACATTGTAAAGATGCCTTGGAGTCGATAAAAGATCTGGATCACTCTGTCTCAGCCTCTTCAAAATTTGCCGAGGCTTGAGACCAGATTCTGTCATCTCCTTGATAGCAAGTACCTGCTCTTCTGTGAAGCGACGAGCAGAAGGGTGTTCTGAGATGTCTTTGAAAGGCTCATGGTTGTGTGTTCCATTCCTGATGGAAAGAACCCATAACCCTTTGTCCTTTTTACCAAACAGCTCAAATGGGCAGTTCGTTCCGGGGGAACTTTTTCTCTTCTGAGAAAGCTCATCAGAACTATTTTCTCCAATTTTACTTCTACGATAAACCCCGCCCTTGTCACATCCCAAGACTACAGACTTATCCTTTTTCGACTGCTTGATAGTGACCACATACCCCTGAGAGATCGCAAAATCTCCAACTTGTTGGACAAGTTCTTCACGGTCAATGAAACTTCCAGGCGGTGGAGGCAGCAAACGATGGCACTCTTCATTCTCGGAACTCTGTGCTTCCGTCATTCAGACAACATACAGCGAAGCCTGCATTGATGCACAGTTACTACTTGAGCATCCAAGCAAATGCCATTTCCTTTTACTTACAACGAGCGTGACAAACGTATCAGACAACCATCGAGGACACGTAAGAAAATGGTCAGAAAGTATTGTGACTGAAGTAATCGATCTGCGAGAGTTCAAAATGTTATCTAGTTCGAACACTGAGCCGTAACAAATGACATTCAGAAACTACGAATGGATGCACACATGACTATCTGAAGTTCAAAAAAGGGGTCCAAAACTCGATCAAAGGCATTTCAACCAATTAGACATCGAAACTCTTCTCATTGAACATCATTCAAGCAACCCCTACAGATCTCACTCACTCTCATGGATCCATCTATCAATCTATCTATCAAACCCCAATCAACGTCTCAGATGAACATGAAGCTGAACAAACAGACAGACATCGCACAGAACCCCTAAATTCCCACAGAAACCATACCAAAATTAGGGTTTGTCCCACACTGAACTGCCACCCGCGGAACGAAATCGAATACGATCAACGATGCTGCGACCACTCGGCGCTGAGGTCTTCGAGGACTTTCACAGTTATTCGAAATCTCAAACGACGGCGAGGATTGGCGGTCGACGACAACTCGGAGAAATTGTAGGAAGAGAAAATATGGAAGTGAGAAGGGCGAGAGAGGAAGTTCATCGACAACGGAGTTCAGTACAACTTTTGTCTGAAAATGAACTCCATGCGAAGATAAATCAAACTTGTGGAGATGAATTATGGCATGATCGATATATAAGTCGAATAAAGGTTATTGTTGATCGAACTTTTTGATATTAATTCTTATAAGATTATATAAAGTTTTGAATATAATATTATTTTCGGATTATATCATAATGAATAATTAATAATTAATAATGAGAAGAGGATGCTATTTGTGACATATTATTAGGATAATCACTTCGCTGATTTGAGGTTGAATCCACTTGGGATCCGCAACATAGGCTGCCGGATGAACGTCCCGCTGATAATCGTCCACCTGAGCATTCATTTATTTAGTACAATGGTCCAAGCTCTTGAGTTGAAGAAAACATACTGTTAATATAGATACGAGGATATATCTTTTCGTGTAAGTACATACTTATATTTCGTCACCAAGATGATGAAGCATAATAGCCAATTATAATCTTGCATAACTCTGCTCCAGCACATAATCTGCTTCCTCCAGCAAACACCATGAAGTACTTGCTTCCACCATGTAATTGCCAACATGATCGTGACAATCTTCTGATCGCGATAGTCATAACGATTCAGCGGCCAAATGCCACCGCATGTTTTTTCCATCAAAAGTATATGAAGTGAAAATGGTCGAGCAAGGAAAGCGATTACCTCCCATCTTCTAGGATTAAAGAGAAGAGGATTTGTATACTTGACCGGATCCATGTGAACAGCTGGTCGACAAACCATACCCTGCATCGGTAAATCTAGTTCGATAGCACAGGTAATGAAACATATTTGGAAGATGTGTGAAGCGTAATCGTGATATAAACATAAACATATCATATCATGGATAAAACTGAAGCTATATGTGCCAAACAGTTTGAGGAACTTCTCGACTGTGGTGTATACATTATCCTTAATGTGAACATTTGTAGTTGCCTTCCTGAACATTGCACATGTGATATGGGAAAGCCTTAGTGCGTGTTAATGACCTACGAAAAATTCGGATCGCGTAACACAATTATGTACCGTCAATTGAAAAGAAAAAATCTCAAATGAAATATAATATTCAGATAAAAAGAAACCATTACCATATTAATAAAATTCATTGATTTGTACACTTTTCATGTGACTTCAAAAAAACTATCCTTGTCACGTCTATTAATAATTTCTTCATGCTCGGTCTGAATTTATTTGTTAGCAACATATAAAAGAAAATTTCAATGCGAGCTCAATCAAATTTTTAATCGAATAAGATGATAATTGAATTTAGGCCTAAGAAACCAACTAGTAGCCTTTGTACAGATTTGTATGTGGTTCATTGATTTATAAATCCAAGGTTATTTACCTTGAGTTCAGCCAACGCTGAAGGATTCTCAGTCAAGGCGTTCATTGCGAATGCAAGCATTGAAGCAATAGTCTCATGAGAACCGAACAGGATTCAAAAGACCAAGATGATGGCGTCCTCCTCGCCAAAATATGTTTCCGGCCTCTGGACTTCTCCCAGCAGATGATCCAGATAGTCATGATGTTGTTCCTTCGATGACTTCCTCTCCTCGAATATGTCTCTTATCAGCTTTATGACATTCTTCGATCCTGAAGTTCCAGTTAACAATGCAATCAATGCCGAAAAGCAAGTAGAAAAAAAAACCATATCAGGTTTAGGAAAATTCATGTACCTGAAGGCATTGATGAGAGGTGGTTCCGGGAATGTTGACAGGAAATGAGACCAAGCCCTTCATAAAAGCACTATAGTTTTCTCTCAGCTTCTTTGATGATTTAGGTTCCTCATAGTTTATCAACTTCTTAGCAAAGTAATCCAAAATCATCTGCATATAGCAACTTTCTCCAATATTTGTTGGAATTTTGTCGGTATTTCTATTTTTTTATCTAGAAGATGTCTGTATGAAGTCGACTTTCGCAACACATATGTATCACACAGATTTACCTTGTAGGCGTGCTTTCAAAGACCATAATGGATTCTTAGCACAAAAATTTTCGAAAAATTAGCAACATATACATCTCCTGTTGCTCTTTTGACATCGGCCGAGGGAAGTCGAGTCCAAGAATGAAGAGTCTCTTGGGCCGAGTTGGTCCACTTCATGCAAAATATAATCCTTCAGATTCTTGGATGTCAAAAGATGCAAGGCCAAGTTCCTCATAAACCTATGGAATTCTTGATGATACATCTCCGAATTCTGGTTACCGAAAATCTTCAAGAAACTTGCAGTTTACGACATCTCGAATAACTTCCCTTCCTCTTGGAAGATGTACTGGATAGTTTCCGGATCCGTGACAGCGATGAACTTTGCACCCACAAGACTCGTCCGAAACATAGACCCATATCTATAAACCATAAGAACATTATAAAACGAGTCAAAAAAATACACCATCTCACGTTTGCATAAATCAATAAACCCTCGCCTTCATTCAAAAGAATATTTAATTACCGAAATGACCTCGCACCCTGTCGGATATGAAAGGCGGGACATCGTTAGAGGAGGAAGAAGTACAGAACTGGATTGATTCGCCAAGGAGTGGGAGACCCATAGATCCTGGAGGCAGAATACCTCTGCACTTGGGATTTCTCCATGTATAGACCCAATGGCAAAATGCGACAAACAGAACAAACAGAGCAAGCACAATGCCACCCTTTTTCCTTTAGAAATCTCCACAAAAGTTTCAATGAGAGATCATATAAATAGTAAAGAGCATTTCCAATCGAACAGGTTTTCCTTATGTTAATGTGATCCCTATGGTTATGTCTTGCCCGCAATTTTCAGGTTGCATAACTTTGTTGCCGAAAAATAATACGAGATCAAGGAACGTCTGGTGTCATTGAAATCCTGTGACCGAGATATTGTTTACCTGTTGGATAAAACTTCCATGTTATATTCATCCAAACTTATGATTTGGGATCTCTGTTAAAAAATTATATATTTGGGATATATAAGAGGTGTGACGAAAGTGGGCTTTGGGCTGGGCCGTCGGCCCAGTATTCCTCATAGAAAGAGTTTGTTGCTGTCTTTTTCCACCAAACCGTTTCCTCTCCCGCCAAAAAGGACACGACTCTTTCCCTTTGAGTCGTTTCCTGAACCTGATTGACTTGACACTGCAGGTCTCAGCGTTGAGGTAACTTGGAGGATGCCGTAATAATCATCCTCACGCTATGCCCGAATGGTTCTGAGTCATGGGGTTGGTTCTCTACTTCCTCGTCCGCAACAGCATCAGACTCCGATCAGCACCAAGGGAGGACTAGAGGCTTTTCCTTAGGCATTGATGGCGACTTCTCACTGCAGGCGCTGAATGATCCTAAATCGAGGGAGTTGGTTGAAAGTGCCAGGAGGGAGCTTGGAGAGTCAAACCCTTGCTGGTAGAGGGCTTATCAGAATCTGTTCTCTTCGTGCACTGAGATTTTTGCCGCAGAAGAGAAGAGAAGTCAGCTTGCTTGGAATCTGGGTGATTGTTTCCAAAAGGACACTGGAAGACCTCCTTTTCCTAATTGCGACCACAAGTCGGACATGGTTGATTGCCTGAGGAAGTTGAATAATGATGATCATAAGACTTATCTCGAGTTCTACCTTGAAACTAACTCAATTTGCTACCAATTATAGTAAGAGTTTGAATCCTATGTTACCTCGAAATCGACGATAAACATTTGTTGTAAGACTAACATAATCTTCCATCCTATATAGCAGGTCCAAGGCGTTCAGATTTCAAGTAGAGAACCTGGTGAACCAACTAAAAGGTCGGCACAATTTGCCGAAGACAAGCTAGAGCAGATTGAAGAGAAATCCGATCACCTACTTCACAGCTCAAGTGACATAAGCGAGTCATTGACCGCGATTGATGCCGAAACACGGGGAATGGGAGATACACTGAAGAGTATGCTCGATTATCTCAACAAGATCCTAAGCCACTCCAAAGAACTAAACGAACAAGCGAGGGGGATAGCAGCTTCACAGACGGAGCTTCTTGAGGGACAAGGTGAGATGAGGAAAAAGCTCGAGGAAGACATGAAGATGGTTCAAGATTCATACAATAACTTGGGCAAAGAAATAGATAGTCTAGAAAGTAAAGCAATCGAAATGGAGATGGAGATCAGTAAGTTCAGAAAGGAGATGTCGACAAGGATGGAGCGGCTTCAGGCAAGAGCCGATGGCATCGCTAATGTGACCAACATGTCGCTTGATAAGCAACAAGATCTTCTTGATGGACAGTTCAAGGCTCTTGATGGACTTCAATCTATGATCAAGTTTCAGTCACAAGCTCTTGAAGAAAGCAGGTATTTCGATCCTACATGTTCAATCTCCAAGTTGAAGCTTATACAATCAGGCTTAGGAACTAGGAGTACTATTAATCCATGCAATTGTTCCCTTGGGATTAAAATATAGATGACACCCTGACTCCAAGGGAACTGCTTGTTCATTTCTTCATCATTCTCTAAATTCCAAGATCATTTTGGTCATGTAGGATTATGCTGAAGAAGTTTCTTGACTTTGCCGATGGCGAGCATAAAAAACTTCTTACGCAACAAGATCAGCTTCTACAAGCTCACGATTAATTGGCCGAAAATTCGAAATCTATTTTAGCAGCTCAGGTAATTGTCCTTCCTGCCCACTCTGTTCAACAGAGCAAACTTACCTTAAAACTTGTAAGTACCTTGACTCACTTTCGTTATGTTTCTTCCAAACAGGAAGCATTTGAATCGAAACAGTCCAATGTGTTTGCTGCTTTAGATAAGCTCTATGCCTTGCACATTGCTATGCTAGCAGAATCGCGATTTCTGAAAGCTGTCTTCATATATTCCGCTTTAGTATTCTTCCTCTACATGTTCACCAGTGCTAAGGAAACATACTGTGCAAGGTTCAAACTTTACATAGGTATGAATCTCTCTCATATCCTCTGTCCTCATAAGATGCTTAGAATCTCGGGTAAAACTCAACATGAAAACTCATCAGGCTGATTTTACCTAACATAGATCTATTTACTGTGTGCAGGACTATGCATACCATTCTTCCTCGAGGTTGGGATAATACGACTAGCTAGCTACAACATTGAGCAGCAAGCAAGATTCGCAAATACGATCCGGCTAATTTATGTTCTCTGTGCTGGAATTCAGCTTCTTTACTCATATATTACCTTCAGGTATGGTGCCAAGGCATCCATCCATCCATCCATCTATCTATCTATACATAAGATTATGAAGCTCTATAGTATCATATGTTGGTGACACTAATGGAGAAGGTAAAAGGGCTAGAGAAAGGAGAAAAGATCTACCAGGATGATGACATGGATGATGAAATTGATTGGTTATCCTGGGTTGATGCAGAGCTACCAGAGGATTTAGATGATTCTCAGGACGCAGATTACCATCTACCAGAAGAAGTTGTCGGAGAGAACTTGATTGTGACTACTTCTGACAGAAAGTGCAATCTTAGACGCTGCCCATGACTTCCCAGAACTTCACTTAGTCCCCAACATCATCTAGTTGTCCTACAAATGTATGTGACTCTATACATGTAATCCTTCTTGTTGCTAATAGCTTGTCTCTACCAACTTCTCGCATATTTAGTCAGCGAGACAGGGCATCAGGGAAGATATGCATAAATGAACATTGATCTCATTCTCCAAGTAGAAAATCCAACTACATGTTAAATGTGGTTCATCTTAATTATGAGTGGAACAAACGCCAAAACAGATGCCTATGCGGTTTTAAAATGAAAAGCCCATTACAAGTACCTGAGATTTTACATAGGCGACGAATCAAAGTCGAGAGAACTGATCAGTCGACCATCAGTCCTGCTAGCAGATGAAGAGACATCAATAGTCGGCCTACTGCAATCGAATCTATCCACTTCATCACTCTTCTCATAAACTTTCAGCTTTTCCCTAGACAACCTCAGCTGGTCTTCAAGCAAGCTTCTTTCAGACTCATGTTTCATGATAATCCACTGCAGGGATTGAATCACCTCATGATCATGAACTTGTTTCTCCTCGGCCAATCTTTGCAACTCGTTCACTCGAATCCTGAGCGAACTCTTTTCGTTCTGAAGCCTCATGATCATCGCCATTGCCTCGTCAGCAGCACTTGCAGACGCCATCCTTTCCTTCTTGAGCTCAACCTGAGCAGCATCCACTCGCCGTCTCTGAACCTTAACCAGCTTCCTCAACGCTATCACATCGAAAATCTCATCCTCATCAATATCCTCCATTCCTTCCTCATCACCATCTTCATAAACAAAGCCATCATCTTTCAAATGACCCACCTCACCATTTGAATCCAAAACGCCATTCTTTTCCTCCAAAACACACTTTTCAATCACATTGCTCTCCATCTTTGCCCTCGCCGCACTGCCTTTCAACCGAAACCCACCTCTCAAACCCCTTGATTTTCCACCAAGTTCACTCATACGTCTACTCAACTCCCTCAAATGAACCCTAAACTGCACTGTCTTGTACCCCAACCCAAACACAAAACAAAGCACCAAATAATCCCATATCTTTGAGAAACAAAACGACAAGCAACCACACCCAAAATCGGTCGCTTTGGTTTGAGAACAGTCTATGAACATCAACACAACAAAGAACCGCAAAACCCTCTTGTGGATTTCCATAAACAAATAAGAGTGACCCGAGAGTTCCATGTGTATAATTGTGCGTGCAAATCTGCGAATTCGAGGGTTCTTTCTTCGATGCCCTAATCGCTCAAATCACGATAACATGAGAATGAGTGAAAATCGAGAAAAATTGCGACTGCCCACATGAGATTGATTGAGAATAGAGCAAATGGGCACGGGCAAAAATGAAGTTTTAGGTGATGGGAGCGGCGGCGAAGGGGCGTCGCGTAAAATCGAACGGGGAAGGGATGAAAGGGACGAGTGAGATGACGGGAGAAAGGGTGATCTGTAGTAGAGTGAGAGGGCATTTGAGTAATTCGAGGGGACTTGATGCCATCTGGTGCCCATTGGGCAAGTGCTTTGCAACGGTTACCGGATAAATTGGGATCTCAAAGTGTATTCGGATCAAGTAAAACTAATGATATTTTGATTAGAACTTTCGATTTGTGATATTGAGTAAGTTAGTGGTTAATATGATTTCAACCATAGTGTTTAATTAGTATGGATATTCTAACAATAAATTTAAAACCAAACAAAAATAATATGAAAAAAATATCTTGAAAGTATCAAATTTTATTTTGAAAATGACAATGTCCTATTGTAATCTTGTTAATAGAAGCACTAATAAATGCTCTTGCATAGTTGATTGTTAACAAAACCACATGTTTGTGCAACTTTGATCGGGGCGAGAGAATAAGACTACAAAAGAAGAAACTATAATGATTGAACTTTGATGCAACTTTGTTTTTGCTACATTTCGAATGGATTGTTTATGCAAAACATACCATATGATGATCGTTCTATACATCAATACCTTTCATCTTGTTTTCTACCAAAGCAAATGCTGTTAATGAATATGATGAAGTTTAAAACACAGGGCATCCATCAACGACAATGCCCTTCGCCATGGGACAAACCGCGAGAGGGCAATGCTCGCCTCCTGTTCCCCACCAATTCAGCGACACATTCTCCATTCCAAGTGTAAAGTACACCAGCACTCCCATGAATGCAACCCCGGCATCAAGTGCGGCTGACAGGATGTAGTTATACCTCTGCCACCACTTCTTCCTATACCGGAATATGAAGAAGTTGAATATAGTTCCCACTAAGCACCACGCATTGTAGTTCAGTGGTGTTGCAGGGGGCATGGCGCCTGTTGCGCCCAGCAGGACTGGGAGGTTGATTAAGGGAATCCATGTTTGCTTCGGGAAAGCCTTGTGCAAGAGCCAAACCAGGAATGGGCCAAGTCCGCCTATGAGGAAGAACCAGTTCATGGCCTTGTAGTCTCCATGGTGTCCGAATATCCTCTTCGGACCTATAAGGCCCCATATGACGGATGCATCAAAGAAGACACGGTCTGACGGGCATGTCCATGGGCTATCGGCTGAAAGAAGAGCTGTGTTGCATATGTTGGGAATTGTGTCTAGCAGCCAGAAAGCCACCACCGCGTTTACTGTTCCCACTATGATTGTACCTATGAACTGCAATACAGAAACATAAAAAGGCTGTTAGTAACATGGCAGTTTGTGAACAGTTAATCTTGTTAGTCCTAGCATGACGCCGGTTGTACAGTCATGTGCTCTATGAGAAGGACTACAGGGTTTTGTGCTGTATTTGATTTTGGCTACTGATGATTCAGTGAGATGGGTTACCTGAACCAGAAACATTGATCTTGGAGGGATCTTCATGTAATGTCCCAACTTGAAATCACTGAGGAAGGAAACAGCCTGGGCCATGCTCATAAAACCAAATGTCTTAAAGCATACATTTGCTATAGGCTTCCCGGGTAGTATGATTCCCATAACATATTCCGTAATTATATTAAGCCCTGGAGTCTGCATTTAAGAGACAGTCGAAACCTCCGTTACTCACCGATATCCTCTACCGACGAGGAATGGAAATGAATTGCTATGTGAAACCATGATTTTGGTTTAATCTTTACCTGGTTTGTAGTTGCTGTTATGATGCTGACAGGGAGGGTGAAGATAAATGCCATGGCGCTGGCCAAGAGTAGTCCCCACCAAGGCATTTGAACCTGCTTGTTCAAGACAATGCAGAGCACAAGAGAAACAGCTATCGTCCCAAGAAGCATCACGTAGAACCACCAGATTGGTATCTCTGGGTATCTCTTCATAAGTCTTGCATGGATATCCTCTTTGCCTTGATTCGAAGCACGGTATTTTTGGTATATCTCCCTGTTGATTGTGTTATCCAAATATTAGGATGCCAGAAACTTAATAGTTATGATTCTGAAGAGAAATCAAGAATCCAGACTATCATTATGACATTATAAATGCAGAATAAGATATGTTCGAGAGGGAGAGAGGGAGAAAAACCTTACTTTCCATAGAAGAAGCCGACATGAGTAAGAGTTGCTGCTATAGTAGCAAATCCAAGCCATAAGTCAGGGCAAAAAACATGCTGAGATGAATGTGCCCTTCTTGTTGATAACTTCCCAAATCCAGCTCAAACTTACTGTTCACTATTTCCGATATGTTATAAGCCTGTCCTTGGGCGGTGAACAAATGAGAAGAGAAGATAGGGAACTTGTTTGCACTGTATAAGTTGAAACCCCAGTAGGCAATGGGCATGGCTAGATAGATTATGAAGAAATAGCTGACGAAAACGTTCACTGTAGCAAAGAAAGGGGACAGGAGAGGACTGTAAAGGAAGGAAGAAACAGCAGCCCAATCGAGTGTCAAGGCTCCAAGTCCAAGGCCTTGCATGCCTGACCCTAACTGCTGTGCTGTGACTGACTTGGGGAATGCCCAGCACACCCATGAGATCGTTGTTATCGTCGGGAAGAGGTAACCTGGGACGGCATACCAGGCAAAACTGCACACCAGCAATATAACAAAGAACTTCGCCCTTGACATGCGTTTGGTTTCCTTCTCATGCAATGCTCTGCAGCATTTCAAGCAGTATAATTCACATCAGAAGGAAAAACAACAGACTACATAAACTTCGCACCCTGCAATTAAAGCATATTCACAAGTGGCAATATGATAGTTCTATTCCATTCATGTAAAATTCTATGCACAACAATTTGTTCATATTATTGCTATAATGAAAGAAACAAATGGGACTCTGTTTAGATCTAATCCTTCAATATTAATTGATCATTGAAAATGTAAGTTATTTTCATGGCTTGGAATTGGATGGTATTGCCTACTGGTCCCATGAAGAGACCAAGCAGGAGATATTGCATCTCAGTAGCAGCGTGATTCCAGAGACGAAGCAGAACAGGTCTGTGACGCCATGATAACAATTTCAGTCACATGCTCAAGGCATGAAATACAAGATGGGAGGCTGTCATCGTCTTCCCATGATTAGCAGCATCTATGAGTTGGATACATATCCATAAGATAGAAAACGATAAAGCAGTTTGTATATAATTGTTCAGTGACGCTGCTTCCATGTGTGAACAACAACACGACTCAACTCTGCCCTTCTTCTCCTAGACAAATTCTCATGCTCATACTCGTGATCGGGATTATATCCACGAGTATGAGTTCATTGATCAAATATCTTAGCGGGATTCTATACGAAAAAGGAGCAACTAGTAAACACACGTGAATCATCGTTTTCTCCTCACATTGACTTGCTTATTGCTTAAAAGTATCATACACTACATCAGATTCTTTGAATCACAACGTTTATTCAACACACTGAAAGCAACTAGGTGAAGACTGTCAAACATGGATAGCTTATATGAAACGGCAAAGCCAGCTATGCCATCAACTAAGGTATAAGGTCAAAGATTCCACCTCATGCCCTATCTTCTTCAACTTTGCAATTGGATACTAACTGAAAGCCAAGCACAATGAAAATGATTGAATCTTTCAACGTTTGTTTCCTATGCTTCCGGTTGATCAAACAAAAGAGAACCAATGGTGACTATATACAAAGTCCACATGCATGGGAATTTTCTTCAAGATTTAATTGACTGAAAAACACGTGGCCTGCAACCTCCTACAGCTAATTAATGAAACCAAACAACAAGTAGCACCCAATGAATATCCTCTAGGAATTAAATGTTCAACTTAAATGTTTTACCGTCCACATGAGATCTAGCCATCAACTTTTCATCAGCCTGAGGTTATCTACTTGTTCAAGTTGGAATCATGATGCTGGCTAAGTTGACTTGAGACTAGTCTGAGAAAAAAAAAATACGTTGGAGGAATCTGAGATAAAATATGCAAGAGGAATGAGTCCGACTTTAAAAAATGTAAGCAACAAGTGCATCAATTGTCAAAAGTCCCGGCTTACTAGATAAGGTTGTGCACATCCCTCTCTTTGAAATCCGGCACAAGTTGAGAGACTTCAACACAGACACGGGATAAGTGGAGTTGAGGTGTGCGAGCACGGCCAATTCAGAACGCGTACTGTGACGGTTGATTATATGAGAGGAAGAAAGAGGACTTGCCTGAAGAGTGAGACCTGAACCAGGGTTCCCGGCCACCACATGTGAGCTGGCTCGACCACATACTTCCTCATCAGCCCCGCCCAACCGTATCCCAACACCTGTGGTAACACTAACAACAAGGGAAACCAATTTCACTGAGCATTTATCCATTGTACTGTAAAGCCTTGTTTAATGAGTCTGCAAGTGAATCAAGGGGAGTAGCAGGAGCACCATAGGGATATATACCCCCCGATGCATTCATGTTGTTTGAATGGTTGAATTAAATAAACTATAATTAATAAACAACTTTTAAGCAGTTCTCAGCGAAGCAACTGGTCATTAGAAGTGTTCATGCATAGCACATAATGACGTTGATATAAGCCTAATGAAGTGTATGTCATTTCTAATCTCAAGCTTTATAGTGTCAAAATCCCAGAACTCAATCAACCTACAGTCGTTTAACACATTAATTGAACGCGGATCCAATCATCCAATCTTATCTTCTGAATACACCTGTTCATGAAGATTATATCGATAATAAAGATCATACCAAACTCATGGATCACGCACAGTTCACTCTAACCAGAACTAGAGGTCTAAATTGATGAATATTGAATCGTTCACCCCTTTAAAATATAAAACAGCATCATCATCATGTAACAGTAAAACTCGTACCTGCGTGGTGATGACAAGGAGCCATCCGGCCAAGAACGAGATGTTCCGATAATAAAACGCCTTAATAATATCAATAATCCCGACCGCATACGCATTCCCGAGCCCGAACGCCGCCCCGGCATTCGCGAAAATACTAATCAATACATGCTCCTTCACATTAAACAGCCCCGGATTCAGCGAGAACACCCTGTCCCCTCCGATCACCGGAACCCTAAACTTCCTCGTCGGCAAAGCGGCGGCCATGAAGCGGCCGATCGGGAGAACTGCGATCTGAACCGTGAGTTGCGTGATCGTGAGCGGTTCGGTACGGTACGAGAAGAACTGGTTGAGGAAAGCGAGGAGACCGCAGGAGAAGACTCCGAGCGTCCACATTCGGAATGTCCAGACCGGGAGCGAGGGATCGTCGGTGTTGAGGACCGTGAGTCGGACTTGCTCGATCGGAGAGATATCTTCGGAGTCGGAGTCGCCGTCATTGGCGGAGAAGGTGTCGTCGAAGATCGTTCCCATGGCGGCGATGACGGCGGCGGAGGAGGAGAGGTGGGGAAAAGGGGAAGACTCAGGGGAGAGGGGGATGGGTTTGTGAGTGGGTTTTTTTTAGTAGGGGAGTGAAATGGGGATGGAAATGGAGGGAGTTTAAATTTGAATTATTTTTGTGTAGTTTAATTGAAAGTTTGTTCATTGGTGTTTCATGGATCTCATACATATGATTTGAATTTTGAAAATTATTTTTTAATTTTTGTTTTCTTTGTTGATGGTTTTGTTATATTGATTTTTTAAATTAGAGTGGATTTGTGATAAGAAAAAAAAAAAAGATCAATATAGTTATTTTTTTCGTTTATATTATCGTTTTTCTATTATTATGATGATAAAATTATATATCCATAATTTTTTTAAAATTCACTAATTTATTTTGATTGTGTTTCTTTTTTGTTTATGTTTTCTTTTAAACTGTATCCTTGTCTTTTTGGACTTGATATGAGTAGATATTTTATAGATAATAGATGAAAATTCCACATATATTCTTAAATTTCTATATAGAAGTGATTGTAGGTTGACCCACGGTATTGGAGTCTAGTGCAGTGAGAATGCTGACCCAAAATGAGTGTATGTGATCATCCATTCAATGATGAAGAAGAGTAAAAGTTAGAAGTTGATGGATTGAAATTGGGAGGATGAGGGCCAATAGTAAAATTGGAAATTTCAACACGCCAAAAAAATCCTTTTTTTCGGCCTTCCCCTTTTATGGAAATTTCAATACTTGCCCAGTCGTCAGGAATCCGAAATTTAAGGTTGCTTTGGACTTTCGAGCAGATAATTACGCAGCGAGGAATCTAGATACCATGTATAAAGATTATGAAGAAAAGACATTCAATAATTGAAATTGAGGATGATAAAAAAACATAACGCTCTCGCATACTGATGGTTATTGTAACTAGTTTGATGGTTGATGTCATAGTAAAATCAACAATATTGATAGCCTTTGCATATTCATACCGATGGTATTGTCTTACGTGACATACGTTAACAGTTGGCCTTTCTTAGGGCAGCGCCCTTGCTTGATTCTTATTGTCATCAAATTACATATCGTTACACCGCAAATACGGCCAAATGTGTAGGTTTTAGAGACATTAGCATTTGTCCCTCCCTAGTAGTGCATTGTCTGTATAGCTTGTATGTCAATCATATGACTCCTATGTTGTCGATCTAGGCGGGAAAAAACAAGAAGAAGAAAAATCAGGCAAATTTGATGAACACTTTGCCCACCTAGTACTTTGTAGATTTCCATGCACGTTAAGGTCTATGAAATTTCCGACTAAGCACTAAGTAGTGATTGTTAACAAAAGATGTAGGAATACGAAGAGTGCAAATTACGATCAATTTTCTTCAAGGATTATAGACGAACAATCCATCAACGGAGGATACACTTAAGTCTATTTATCGGTTCATCGTTGGTTGTTAGAGGAGGTCGCGTCCGGACGTGAAACATGACCAAAGCCAAAGCTAAGCCCAACTCGGCATGCACGCGCATGTGTTTGCGTAGCCTATATGTCTCAGCAATTAATTTAAGAGATATGTCGGGAGAAGGTTCTATGTATGTTCTCTCAACTTCCCACATCATCAATATGGATAAAAAATCCTAAACAACCTTTTATTCCCTTTCGTTTCATTTACTCAAATTTTTACACAAACTTGTTTCTATCACAATTCTTTGTTAATGACATCGTGACATTCTGATTAGGCACGAGGATTTGAGATAAATATTATTATTGACCCACAACGTGAAGATCATTGTTTCTATTATGTAATGATATCTGTTCTATTTTTACATAATTGATGATTGTGATATCTTATTAATGATCACGATATCTTATCAAATGAATCGTTGTGATTAATTATGATAGGTTATTTTAATTGAATCGTTTGATCATCATTATTCATATGAAACAATCAAACACAACCGACTGGTTCAAATACCCGTGATAACATCATCATAGTTGAATATCGGATTATGTACTCTACAGTATTTAATCACCTACACCTAATAAACCGGTCGGTCCAAAAGTGATATCCCTCGGCGGCGGGTCCCTCTATAATTTTGTTATCCGCAAAAACATTTTCAAAAAACAAATTGCCAAACAAGCAACAACACAGATGTTGTGATCTACGAAGTTTCGCAGAAACGGCACATCTCACCCACCTTCTTCGTCGGCGGAAAATCAAAACAAAAACGCCTTAAACAAATCGATCCAATTCAATCACCAAAATCAAAGCACACTTTTTCATCGAAAATCCTATCTCGTTTTCCCTTCACGCAATTTAGACTCACGCTTTCTGTGTTGAACGCTTAGCTTCGATTCCACGCCATCCCTGACTCTGAATCTCTAACCTGTTCTTCACTCATTCGATTCTCGCTTCTTGTTCAAGCATAATGGAATCTCTCAATTGAATGCCGAGTTTGGTGGGAACTGTTTTGCCGAATTCATCATTGCTTATGTTGCATTGAGGTTAATTTCTTGCTCTTTTTTTTTTGTAATTTGTTCATAGATAGATTTTTAGATTGATTTCACGGGTGAACTTGGAAGAATTGGGGTTGAATTTCAATGGGTTGTTCGATTCTGACGACATTGTGTGCTATTCATCGTTGAATTTTGAACTGCCTTTCCTGTTGTCCAGGTCAGAGCAGGTGGCTGTGTTGTCGGGTTGACCGCAAAATTCATGTGCCCATTTGTTATGTCAATCGATTTCGGTCTCTATCAGCTGCAAGTTTGAATTTTGATTGTGCCCAGATAGTTGGATTCTTGTGGGTATGCACCAATTGGTGCTGTTGGATGATCAGGGTTCTTCGCGATCGTGATTAGATTGGGGAATAATGGGGGAGCTGGTTCATGAAAAGAGGCCTAACCATGTGGTGGATTTGGGACCAATGGCGAAAGGATCAATGGAGGACGATTTGGAGTCTGTTCCGCTCAGGGAAGCGAATCATTTCGTGAGGAATCATTTTCCTGGTGCGGTGAAGCAGAAGGCGTATATATTCGATGGAAACGGGAACTACTTCAACAAGGAATGGGATCTAGCCGAGGGTCGTGGTGCTGAGTTTTGTTGGTATCATGTGGAGCTTCCAAAAGGGAACCAGAAGCTGTCGCAGTCGGCTCAGTACCTCATCGATGTGCTTTGCCCGCCTTTGAAGCTTCAGGATATCCTGTCACTTGTTAGCAACGGGCCGTTCTGCGGGTATGTGGACGGGGCGCTTGTTTTTAGGGTGAATTCGGCTGGTCCTGCTTCTAGTCCTTTTACTTTCAGGCTTGCAGCGAGAGTGACTGAGAACTCGGTGATTACTGTGTCGTTGGGTCGGGTCCCTAGGCTTGGGTTCTCACCTGCAGGACAGTCTTTGCTTTCAGAGATTCCTAGTGTGGAGTCTCCAGAGAATCACAAGGGGTGCCACCAGAAGGAAGGTAGTGGGTTTGTGATTGCTGAACATGTACTCGAGTTTTTGCTGACGATGAACCACTCTGAGGAGGCTGATAACCCCGTGCCAAAATCGGTCTCGAACCTTGTGATACATATCATAGACACATTCATGGATCATCTACAGGATATTGTGACAAAACTCGAGATTGAGTTGGATGCGATGGAGCTTGAAATGGATAAAGGTATACTTTTTTATGATAGTTTCTGATATAAGACATTCATTTGCTTATTTTCATTTTTGTATCCTTACCTTAGACCCTAGTTCCTACCAGAAGGAATGAGCTGCCTAAGACAATTATCAATCATACATGGTCATCACCAAGGGTTTAGGCTTTGAAAGAAAGACAATTGAAAGTTTAGGCTTTGATCACGAATATTGATAGGACGAAGAACTTTCTAAGATCAGTTGGCAATATACTGAACGCAAAGAGGCTAACTCTAGCTTTCAGGTATCTGATAAGAACTGGATTCACCACGCCTCAAAATTAGTTTTCTGCTACTTGTTCTCCTTTACATATCTGCTTCGGAAATCGTAGATTAATGTCACTCTTTGCGATGTGGTTATCAAAGCTTTCAAGTCAGAAGACATAGCACCTGAAATAAAGGCTCTATGTCGAGTACTTCCACACCCTATCGTGTCAGTGTCGTATGGTTAGTTTAGCAGCTTTAAGCTTTGAGAAGAACCACAAGGCTTGGGAGGCAAAGCCAAAACTAGCAGCAACTGTACAACATATATATATATATATATATTTTTTTTTGAAAGGCAACTGTACAACATATTAGTGAAGGAATAGGGACTTTATGAGCAGAAATTGGCAGAGAGAGGAAGTCTGTGTTTGTAATCATCATGAAATGAGACTCCTAGTTCAAATTTATTGTCAGCTATGTGAATCTAGATTCAAAATCATAGCAATGCATGTAGGGCTAATATTTGCTTTGTAGCCTCATCGGGTTATGTTCAAGTCGTCCCTTCTAATTCTGATGGAAGATTTTATAATTTGATTCCAGGTGGTTTTGCGCTAAAGATTCTCATCATGAAATGAGACTCCTAGTTCAAATTTATTGTCAGCTATGTGAATCTAGATTCGAAATCATAGCAATGCATGTAGGGCTAATATTTGCTTTGTAGCCTCATCGGGTTATGTTCAAGTCGTCCCTTCTAATTCTGATGGAAGATTTTATAATTTGATTCCAGGTGGTTTTGCGCTAAAGATGCAATTGCTAGATGACAGAAGGTTCCCGAAAATGCATATAAATCTGCAGAGACTCTTGCAGGTAAAATGAAGCTGCAATGCCACTTACACTATTATATATCAGCTTCATTTCAAGCCTCTTTTTTTTTTTTTTTTTGAAGTAGCTTCATTCCAAGCTTAATATCGAGAAGGTGGACCATTATATAAGAAAATGACTATTCTTCTCATTTTTCCTCTCTAGATTGAAAAATGTGAGGATATTTATACAGTTTAACGTGGTTCCTTTTGGATTAGGTGATTGCACACGGGGAACAAGTGTTCCCTCGCGTCAAAGAAAAATGCTCTTCGAAACACTGGTTTGCGAGTGAAGACGTTAGTGCATTGGAAGAAATGGTTGGGAGACTGAGGAGGCTGAAAGAAAATGTCGGGTTCATAGCTAACCGAGTCACAGCAATCCAGGCCGGTCTTGATAGCTGGCAGTCGGAGCAAATTAACAGAAAGCTATACTACCTGTCCTTCCTTTCCATCATATTCCTCCCATTGTCAGTGATCACAGGAGGTAATATTAAACGTGTATAATTGAAAGATGAGATTTTATGTGACTATGGTGAAAAGTGACTGATCCATTTTCGTATTGTTTGCTGATAGTTTTTGGTATGAACGTGGGCGGGGTGCCATGGACAAACCAAAGAGAAACGGAGTTGAGTGATGGGTTCAGAAATGTGATGATGCTATGCTTGTTAATGCTTCTTGTCGTGCTTCTGTGCTTTGCTTTTCCAGCTGTTTACTCGCATGTAGTCATTTGGTGGGGAAAGAAGAACTTCAAGAAGAGCTGGTCTCTCAACAGAAAGACGTTTCTGAAGAGGACGGCAGGAGGTCGATCATCGGAGGGAGGAGGCTACCTTCGGATATGAACAAGCGAAAGAAGGTCCTTTCTTGTTCAAACCATTACATGGTTTGCGGTTCATATTTTGAAATTTGTTGCGACAAGCACTCCTACTCCATAACCCTTGGGTAAATCAAGGGTTCCGTTGACTGGCAGAAAAATTACGGGTTCCATTTTAACTCGGTCTGCAAAAGTTGTTCATTATCCATACTAGTGCAGTGGATTCCGGTTGTGTCCCATGCCGCAGCTATGGACCGGTTTGTGTATCATGCTCAAGAAGTTCCTGGATGCTGCCTCTGTGATTATGCTCCTTGACTTCGACAAAAATAATCAAGGTCCTTTTCTTTTCCTTTTTTGGTTGCTTTTGCTGTGTAAAACTTTGTCCTAGGTTTGATTCCCGGGTATGTAATCTTATTAGTGATAGTTGAACATCCACATTCGATTGATTTTATTCTTTGTAAATTTCATTCATTCTACTCCACCGTAATGTGGTCTGGTCACTGGTGTATACTCTTTTTGGGTTTATGGGATATATGAAGCAGAATAATGAGGAAATTATGTTTTAGTTCCTCCGCTGTGATACTATCCTAGTCCACAATGCAGGATGGAATATGATCGCTTTGATTCAGGGCTACGAGAAACCTCTAAGCGTCATACCATGAAACATCACCCACGACTGACTGAACTGGTATGAGCTTGAAATGTTATGGGAAGATTTATGAGTATGTCAGACATATGTGACCAATACGGCCTCAATGGGTTTTATTTACGCCACCAGTCGCATTCTACCGCAAATACATTATTTCTAGTCTTGACTTGCGGTTTCTGATGAGCAAATCTAACTAACATCAGCATCAGCTGAAGAAAGTAATCACACAGTAGAGCGGCAAATAAAGAAAGAGGTCGAAACAAATGGTTTGCTTCCCATATGTTTCATCCTTGTCCTTCGATAACAACAAAATGGTTAATCCATAGGCATCTGCTACCCGGAAAACAACCGATGACCAGGCAATTCTAAAACATGCTCGAGATCTTATGAAGAAGAATACAGATAACCTGACCCGAAAAAGTTGAAGACTGGCTCATCCTTGGGAATCAGACCACAGCATGACGGCAGTCAATAGTGCCACTGTCGCAGTCTCGACACGTAGTCGATGAGGTCCAAGCCCAACTGGGGTAGCGCCGACTTCTATCATTGACTTCAATTCTTTCTCAGTGAAGTCTGAAGGAACAAAATAGCAACCAACATGACATCTACAATAAAAGACATTCAAATAGCCGCAGGGGCAGAAGCATGCCAATGTGCTTAGGAAGTGAGCAAAACAAAATCTTCACTCACCCCCTTCTGGCCCGACTATGAGTGATCCTTTAGATTCTTTAGAGAATGTAGTCAATACACTTAGAATAGGAGTAGCTTCAGCTGTAGCCACAAAGGTTAATTTTGACTGGGCAACCTACATGGAATTAAAAAAATTGAATACAGTGATAATTCAGTCCATCAATCCAAAGCGCACTTACAGAGTATTCGAGATCAACATGCTTATACTTCTAGACTGATGACATAGTCCACTCACATTAAATACAACTGAAAACATTGACCATTCACAGAAACTAAAATGGAAAAACCAAATTCTATCAAGCCACTAGAAAGAAGGGGTGGTCACTTACATTAGATTTAATATTGTTGATGTGCACAGAAGGATTCAATATCATCTCATGAAGCCGTTGACCTAGGAATCCATACATCAATTATAAAGAAGCACATAAAAGGAAGGTTGTGTACTAGCATACAGATGACTGAAAAGTTAAAAGTCGTTGAAAAAACCGAGATCCTAGAATACCAAATACATAACATCTAGGGAAAGGAGCAGGCTTGTGGCTCAGAAAAATTCCTTTGGTTCACTAGGAAAGAGTCCAGCACAAGGAGCAGCAACTTACATTGTTTACTAGCAGCTACTACAACACGTTGCAGCCTGTCTGCCCGATTTTCTGAGATCGAAGGAGAACGATCTGTCAAAAGAGGAGTAACGCTGCTGGCTCCCAATTCCTAGAGAAGAAAAGAGAAACAAGAGAATATAAAAAAACTGCGTGAGATCAAATTTTGAATAGAGAGGAAAAGAAGTTATAAGAAGTTTGTGTTTGCCTACACGTTCATAACAGGATAACATTATGGCATCCTGATAGCCAAACACAGTAATCGAACAAGTTCATACATCAAGGCCATCCCGTGCACTTCTCAACAAGCCAGTCTGCTCGACCACCTTTCAGTGTACCTGAGCATGCCAAGTTCGCAGTTGTTATCACAACACTTTGAGCAACATTAAAAACAAAATATTTTGTTTCTCTCAATCTAAATGTACCAAAAGCTGCAAATACATGCCATTCAGTTCCGCAGAAATGAACCAGTCTTGGGTTTTCACAAGCAATAAGTTCCACTCCACTGCGATCTATTCTTTCTATGGATCCTTCAACTAAACCTCCTTTCCCATTGAATACCTCAACCCTAGCAATCGAAAGTTTGAATTAACAATGTAAGATACAAACTATGACATGTGGAACGAACATAGCTAACCAAGGTACAAATTCGAATTCCACCAGCAGGCAGCAGCTACACAAAGAACAAGAAGTTGGTGTGAATGGTTTTATGGAAACGGATATCCTCTTTTTCACTCTATTCAAAAATCAACAGGTAAGCTCTGAGAAAATTTTACTAGTAAACATCAAATGAATGAATCAGATAGATATAGTAGAGCTTGATGATCCTCACTCCAAATTGGAAAAAGGCCATATCACAAATCCCCCAAAACACGAAAAAGGAACACGTTCGAAATGACCTGTCATTGACACCCAGCCTAAGGACCTTGGTCATATGCCAGAACTCATCTCCTTGTACTCGAACCGCCTCGCCCTGCCACAAACATCATCAACACCACAAAACCAAATAACCAACCCCAAAATCAACTGACAAAACATCGAAGAGACGGAATCCCACAGATTATCACAAACAATATGAAATCCATTAAATGAAAACAATTCAATGTGAGGCTGAGTCGTTTTGCGTCGAATCGATGCGAAACCCTAGACATCAAATCGAATAATGGAAAGAGAGAGGTGTGCCTTGGAGGAGGGAAGGACGTCGGAGAAGAAGCGAGGAAGGCCGCCGCGCGACTGGTTCCGCCGTTGATGATCGGAGGCGGAGGAGAAAGCTCGGACGAAGGCGGATGATCTCCGCCGTCGATGGTGGCGGCTGATGATGATGAAGAGCTTAGTCGCTCCTCTTCTCACGAGCGGCTGCATTTGGGGCCGCATCGCGGCCATGCTGTTATGCATGGCTGCTCAAGAGTGAGATTGATGTTTCAGTTCATCTGCAATCTGCTTTGTACTTCGTAGCGGAGAAAGTGGATAATATGTTCCGCGAATTATCGTCATTTCTGGTGTCGGTTCATTTTATGGTTTTCTATTTATGTTAGAGGTAGGAAGAATTCAAAAAAATAAAACACCAACATCATACTATGGTTCTTTTAATAAAAAAAAACAAACAAACATTATACTATGGCTGAGAGTTTTAATATTGCGTTAATTTAATAAAAAATCGATGTGATTCATCAAAAGATAAATATCTGTTCAAAACAAACATATCTAAGAAAGTTTCAACCAACTGGGTTTGCCTGGGAGATGAGAATCCATATAAGCAACACTTCAAAAAGTGCTGACGGATAATCATGCTGGATAGCTCAACAAAGTGTGACGGATAATCATTCTTGGATTATGTCGAATGTTTCTTGGTCACTATTCATAAACAAATCATGAGTCACAAAGTCACACAATATCAACCTTCAGAAGACGCTGACATCTAGTTCCTATCATACACAAATGGACGTTTGGTTGATACAAAGCTTCTTAACTTCAGAAATTTAAAACTATTTTAACTAGTTGTGGGTCCATTCGTCTATTCGTCAAATGGCAGACTATAATCATAGTATTAATTTTACCGGCCAGTCATATATTCGGGAGACAAGTAAACATATCGTTACAACATAAGATGCACTACTAGATTGATTATCACTGTCCAATAAGGTGGTGTGTTACCTTAAATTCCGTGCACAAAAAAATTAAGACAAAGAACAAGATCCATGAAGTGAACCTCAAAATTATTGATGAGATCTTGTTGTTTAGAAATCCTCAAAAGTAGGAATTATCTATGATTGGAACAACATCAATTATGCGGAGTATAAGCAGGGGAAAAAAAAGAGAGATACAGATCTATGAGTTAAAGACGCAAAGAAGATCACCATAAGGGAGTAAGATACCGTCTATTCTGCATTGTGTCCTCCCAGAAGTTCTACAGAAGCGAGATCGAAAACAGCAAGCACCTGAAGTTGTTTTTCCTTCACGCTTGGGCAGACCAAAGATATATCCGATCTATCATCCTTGAATATGTAGTAACTAGCTCCTTGCAGCCACTTTGACCACCCATGTATATCTCACCAGGTACCTTGACAAGGAATGCACAGTCAAAAGAATGTTCGAGAAAGATGAAACCTATGTTCATCCACCTCAACATTTACAGATACCATAATCATTTTCTATGTGCGGCAGCACTCAACTACTCATTGTTGCTGCTCTGCCAGTACTTGTATAACAGTATGAACCAAATGATAGTTGCTCAAACATACCAACTTCTCCGTCCTCGAGCTCCTCAGACTCGTTTGTTCTATGAGACCCATCACGGTGCTCTTTCTTATGGCGCTTATGTTTGCCTTCAACTTCAGAATCTGAACTATCTACGGACTGCCCCAACATCACGCAGAAGGAAAAGATCAGCCCAGTTTACTACAGAAAAGAACAACGAACAACGAAACATGCAAACTCCAACTAGTGGCAATAGTAAAGGATGACATACATGTCTAAACTTTTTGCGGTCACTATTGTGCTTTCTCGAATTCCTAGAATCGTCATCTCCATCATGACGGCGCTTACGATGCTTTCTATCCTTCTCTTTTCCTGAACTTGAAACAAGAGAGCCATCGAACTCAGCGTTGTCACTGTCAGAGCCATCTCTGGAATTACGCTCTTTCTTTTTATCTTTATCGCGTCTTCTATCCTTTTCTCTTCGTTCCTTTGACCGCTTATCCTTTTGTCTCTCCTTTTCTTTCCTTGCCTGAGATGACAGGAAAATGAGGGACCATCATTTAGTGTCATTCTACAAGATCCATCACCGGCGATATGATCTTATGATAGACATATAGGCAAAAGAAATGATACAAAGACAACAGACACTGCGACCAGGTATTCTTGTTGAAACAACGAAAAGGGAAATCACTGCGGGTATCTACAAATATCATCCTTATGGTTTATACCTTTTCCTCTTTCCGCTTACGCTCTTTCTCCTTTTCTTTTTCCTTTAGCTGGGCAGCATACTCGTCAAATATCTGCTTCATGAAGGCCTCATCCCCAATGGATCTGCAGGAATAATGTGTTAAACACCGTCTCTTATTTTGAAGAATCGAAGCAGATGTTGAAGTGCAGAACCCTCATTATGCTGCTACAAATCTAAGACACCGCCCAACTGACAAGTAGCGACTATTCATACAACTGACAAGTAGCCGTACACTAATGCACAGAAGGCTCTTTCTTCTTCTTTTAAATCTTGATATGAAATCATCACAAGATGTCTTAACGGTGACTCATATTTTTTTTGTCATTAAAACCTAATGGAATTACTGCAACATAAAATGGGGTGGCAGAAATTCCGCTCATGCACAAATGAAGCATGGTTTATATACTCGAACTGAAGAATTCAAGGGTCAGGGAAGGCATATCGAAAGGCACTAATATAAACAGGAAGACAAGGTTGCTCATCTAAATGTTTAGTACTGAAACAGTAGGGAAAATTGTGGTGAATGAAAAAAATGCCATCAAAACTAGCAGGAAGAATGCATCAGGACAGAAGGGTTAACAACAAATAAGCAGTTGTCTTCTTAACGATGCAAAAAACAACCAATACCTGTATTCTTCTGTCTCTTTAAAAAGCGGTAAGTAGTCCTCAAATTGGGAACTCGCGGTCAAGCCCTGGTATAAAACAAGTCACGAGCACAATCACCAAATGCATACATAAAACCTTCACCTGATTTCCATTTTAAGCAAACACTTCCGCACCTTGAGTGAACATATCAGACTGAAAAACTCATCACGAAGACGTTTTCGTCTTTTGGCTTCCTTCTCTTCCTTTTCCCGGGCTCTTTCAAGCAAATCATCAAAGACTAGCTGTAGAAAAGCAGAGATTTATACCATAACCCAACAGAATCTAGAAGCAAAATCAAGTACAGCAACAAGACCAAATGTTATCCAGCATGTCTCTATCAGTGGGAGAAACTTTGAAAGTTCACAGAATGTAAAAGAAATTTAGCCAGACATGTGTTTGAACGGAACATATAGGGTAACCATTGCCTACTACAACTCCTCAACCTGTACAGGAGAAAACAGATGCATCAATGACTAGAGAAGAGAAAACAGGAAACTTAGTCAGCAGAAAATGAGATGGCTTGAAACTGCTGACTCTATCCAAGGTGTTCTAACTTCATAGCTATCAACATCTTGTCCAACAATGAATCAAGTTCAGGGAAGTGCATTTTTCATCAAGCAGTAATAAAAAAAACGAGAGTTGGGATTGCTGGTATTGCCGAGTAAAAGTTCCAGTTCAATTCAGAAGATTCAACTTTCACACTCATAAGCCAAATATTTTTTTACCCAACCTCTTCATCCATACGAGCAAATCAGTCAATAGTACAAACAGAGACATCACCCACCTTCAAGTTAATCTCAGCAACTGGTTGAAAACTCATTTCCTTGTCAATAGCAGACTTAAAGTCTTCAAGTGTCCAGTTTGATGAAAGGGTAACCTTCAGAAGAAGAAAACTTTAATATACTCAAAATACTTTATTAGAAGTTTGATTTATAAGAACCATATGTTACCTTTTCCAACTTCATAGCATCCTTTATCCGGATTTTATCTTCTTCGTACTGACAAGCAAGCAGATAGCATTAGGAAAATCAAGATCAAATGGAAATAGAAGAGAGTAAAGAAATAAGACAGCTTATCACAGGCAAGTAGCCAAGAGCTTCTACTTTTATGCAAGACGAACTACATATGACTATTGACCTTTGAGCACTTCACTTTGAAGTAGGACATCCACTCAACAAGCAAAGATTACAGGGAGGGCAAAAGAGGATCTTCACCAAGAAAATCAGCATTTTCCAGATAGCAAGCAGTCAGAGAGAAAAGGAAAACGAATCAAAACCTGCTTTAATAATTCTTCGACCACGTCCTCAAACAATTCTTTCGGTGTCGAACCAGAACTGTTGGATGAGACTGCCTGATAAGCTGGCATGTCCTTCACCTAGAAATGCATACGTGAATAGTGAATTTAGTACAAATACAGAAGGAAAAGGGGAAGACAGAAGTGGAAAGGAAGATCCATATGCTTTCTCTCTGTTTTCATGGGATATGGTAGAGTATTCAGTAGTCTGAAACTTTTGAGCACATTTCTAAATACAGGTGCCTTTTTTCAAGGACAACAAACCTTCGAATGATAATCACGCCATGATGTCTTGGCATTCAAAGAGCCTGCAGCGACATGTTCGTTCATCAAGTTGCGAAAATCATCACGGTTCTTCCGCTCTGCTTTTCTAATTTCTTCCTAACAATATTATACATCAAGAAAGAGCACTTACTGGATAGGCAAATGGAGAGATAATAAGAAAAGGAATGGACACAAAAAACAAACAGGTCTCCCACTCGGCAACTTCTAGAGCTTAATACACGACTAAGAAAAGCATAAACATGTGCGAACAATTAGAATAGAACCTACATCAGCATCACAATGAAGGACAACTTAAAATAAAACTTCCGCAGCCTTCTTTTCAATCCTCTGTGTGTGTGGGTGTGTGGTGGGGCGGGGGGCGTTCGAACACAAACAAAATGGACAAAATAAAAAACAATCGCTAAAAAGCGCAAAGGAACCTTTTGGATCTTCCTTTGTTCTTCCTCTTCCTTCTCTAAATCATGCACATATTCCTGGCACCCAAGTATCAAAAGTCAGCTTCAGATGCTACAAGAACTTCAGAAGTTCGAACACGAATTTTTTTTTTTTTTTTAAAAAAACCTGGAACATCTCCAAACGATCAATTTTCTCAAGCCGAGAGCATCTTTCATCAGCCTCTAGTCGGTCTTGTACTTTCCGCCACTGGCTATTTGCCTGGGGAGAGAGCAAATATTCAGGGTGGGTGTTCCATGAAAAGGCATTAATGTGGATGCTCGACAAAAGAAAAGTAAAATGTCAGCCAATGCCCTGCTTTTAAAGGTATCAACAAATTACAGGTTTAGAGGCATCAGTACCTTGATGAACTCACAAGATTCCAAAAATTTCCTATACTCCACTTTGTTTCGCTTCAGCTCTTCATCTGCCTTTGCCCTTTCCTAAACCAAGGTAATGATAAATATATAGCTGCCCAAAAATCATCATATTATACGATATGTAGAAGTCAATAAAGCTGACTTAATGGTAAAAAATAAAAAAATAAAGCTGACTTTTTCCTCTCTGATAAAAATGTCTTGGGAATAGAATTTCTGAAAATCCTCGGGCTCCCAACATTGGATAAGTCTCATGGATACCCAGAATGGTGCTAAATAATAATCTATCCTCCCAGAATGGTGCTAAAATTATTAATAATTACGACCAGTCTTTCAGCAAGGCACAGGCATAAGCTCCTAACTCTCTGAGTCTCTCAACGTCATTATTGTTTCGGCTAAATAAGAAACATTAACATACTGTATGAGAAGTTAAACCACAACAAAAGTTCATGACATTATATGCAAGAATCATAAAAGAATTACATGTTCACACGAACCATATACCAGGACAAGCTACAAGCAAGTGATGTTCAAACTCACCTTCTTTTGAAGCTCAGCCACATAATCCTCAAAGATATCCTCACGATCTCGACTTCGCTCGACAGCTTTAAAACGATCATCATCACCAAACATAGTCACTGCTTTGCTGTTTGGAAGATAATATGCTGTCAATTGACTGCTTTAATATCAAAGCTTAAAAGAGAGAACCCGATTGGCAAAGATAATGACCTCCATTTAGTGGTTGAAGTCAGTTCGTCACAGTCCTGCAGCAAATACGGGGACAATATGAGAAGAAACTGGGTAAATGGCAGAGAGCAAGTTGAAAGTGGGTGCTTTGACAGTTTTCCAACTTACTTCTAGCATTTGTCTGAAGTCCTCCCTGGCTCTTCTTTGTTTAGCACGCCTCTCTTCAGCCTCCAGTTTTTTCTTTTGAGCCAAGTACTGGATAAAAAAAGACAAAATAATCAGGAACACAATATCAAAAACAGAAGTGTAAGAATAGCAAGAATAGAAGAGAAATAGTATATAACATTATGTAGCATGCAGCTACCCAAACGAACTAATGTAGGACAAACATAAAAAACAAAAAAACAAACGGTTTCATCGATGTCACAGACAGCTGGTTTGTGGTACACCATTGTATTTATCTACTCATCTTGGATTTGACTGGATAGTTGCTTGTGTTAGCATTAGCAGGTGTAACTCATCTTGCGTATTTATTTTCAGGAAGTTAAAAGAAAATCCAATATAACAAATGATAATTCCAGGAAGTTCCAGAGAATAGACAAATAGCATAGTCGTTCATTTCATAGAATGACTAACTAGAATCCTACGGCACATAATTCAACTATGATTTACTTCACCTGGATTCAGTCTGAAGAACAGATACTTTTGGATTTGGGTCTTAAATCTTTCAAACTGCTTGCTTATGTAGATGAGCACAAAACTACAACTGTGCATCAAATTCAAAAAGACTCACCTCAATAAACGCTTGCTTCCTCTCTCCGAGTGATCTCAAAGCACCATATCTTTTGTCATTGATAATAACTCGCATAGCCTATTATATGAGGCAGCAAGGTCAAGCAAAAAGATCCTTGATATTGATAATAGCCAAGCGTTCTTCAAGCACAAATTAGTATGCCATCAAGCATTAGATATTGAAAAAAAAAAGAAAGAAACTAATTAGCCAGGTTACACACCTGGTCCCAATTCCAATCAGACTCCACATTTGCAGATTCCAAAAGTGACTTGAATGCATTTTTTGCCTCCTGCAGTATGACTACGCATTCAAGCACACCAGCAAGAAATGTTTATAACTATAGTATATGTATCTTATATACTCATGTATGGAATACCAGTTTGCTTGAATAAACTTCTTCTCTATCATCTGCCGATGGGTTAACTTTTCCAGCAACACCTGGACTTTCCTTTGCTTCCTGAAGCAATCAACAAACGGGTGAGCCCATATGCGAAAGCTGGTTTAAAAGATCCTCCGGGTTTGCGGGCTATTCGGTTGGTCAAAGGAAAATCCTTCGGGATTTCCTTTTGAAGAAAAACAACCTGGATGTACTACACTGGCTGACAAAACCAAAGGACACAGAGACACAAACTCTACATAAGCATTACCTCAGCTTCAGGTACAGTAGCAGCTTGTTCAGAAGGTACAGCTTCCTTGACTGATGGGTTATTGGAATCACACCTATTTTATTCATGTATGAAATAGTATAATCAGGTATTTGATCTGCAAAAGGCATAGTAATAATGTCCGTGGACTTGTGAATTTTGTTAAGCATGAACATCAAACTTACATAAGCGACTTCTTGGTTTCAACAAAATCAGCAGCCGCATTACTGTTCAATGAAATTACAGCACTCCCTGAACTTCCAGACATAGTTTCAGCAGGAGACTGAATCACTGTGACAGGTTGTGGAGAATCTTTGACAAGTAAAGGTGACAATGCAGGAGCTGCTGGAACAGGCTGAGCGGTATTAACAGGTGATACTAAACTCGGGCTTGATAATGATGCGGATACTTTGCTATCCGAGGCCCCCGCATTTGTTGGTATCTTGAATTCAGAGGAAGCAGAAACAGGAGGATTAGGAGGTGGAGGGGCTGAGGAGCCGGAAGCTGCCCCAGCCTGTGTTTCAATGCAAGAAGCATTCTCTGCCCGCTCCCGAGCAAGCTGATAGCAACAAAAGATTAGGAACTATAAAGAGTTGAAAGCGAAACAGGAAATTCAAAAAACATTTATAAACCTTGAGCTCATCAGGAATAGTCCACTTCGACTTTTGTGTAACACTGTTGAAGTAGTACCTGAAATACAAAACATCATTCATATCACAAACACTTGTCATAAAAAGCAGATCACACAGAACTCAAACTAACTAAAGAAGATAGAACTCAAAACATTAAAGAATAGATCAGATGTCATACTTTCTACCATCAGGGCTCGTGTATTCTTTCCAATCGGTGGTTGCATCGGCTCTCTGTTGACATTAAAACCCAACTTAAGTATGCAACTACTAAGAGCTTTGATAAAAGCAATGACATAAGTAGAACAAAATCTCATCTTTGTTTCATACTATTTCTTTCAGGTAGAGTCCTAGGAGTTAAGAGATAAGAAAAACCTTTTAAAAAAACAATTTCTTCTGCAAAACGATCATAAAGCACTCAACCATATCAATTATAATTGTGTTCCATCAGAAGTTAAATACGAATAGACCAATAGTGGTAGAGACGCCCTTGTTAAATATGAATAGATCAATAGAGACATCCTCAAAGTTTATAAGATAAGGCTGCACATATTTTCTCTATCCCAAACAATTTATTTACGTTTTCTCACCAACACCCAGATCTAAAAGGAAGCCACCAGCATAGATAGTAAGCAACATCTTAATGTCATGAAACATAGACACAGGTTTCAAAATCCATCGGTTTATCCTTTCTCCTACACCACTGATTCATCTAAAGCCAAATAATGATGATGAGCACTAGCACTGCACCATAACTCCCCAAGAATGGTACATGCTTCATCAAGAAGTGGGAGGAAGCTATGAATATTCCATGAATGGATGAAACAGAAAGTGTAGCAAGGACCCCCATTTACTTCACAGTTCACTCTCATCTGCAAATTTCTAGTGCTGTTAAAGATGGTGATCTGCCTATGATTGGCACTGATTTCTGCATAGCGCTATAGCCAAGTCCAACAAACAAACCAAACTATTTATCTTAGTACACAATGTCAGTTATGTATCTATGCATGGGACACTACAAAAGCATTATATTCAGGGAAAAAAAAGGAAACAATGTAAATTAGCAGCTGCTGTCATAAAACGACACATATTTACTCACATTCAAGCTACACAGCAGCAATAGAAAGAATTAAACACCCACCGCATATCCTACCCTCTGAATAGATTAGCACAGCATGTACCTGTAACCACCTTAGAGCTACAGTAGTCAAGCAGGTTTTCCGAGTGCAACAGAAATAAGATAAAGTAAGTTCAAGAGGATTCGATACAAATTTCAGGACAACGTAAAACTAATACACACTACTCTGCAAAACGGCACATAAGCTGGTAAAACTGACTCAGATGAGTCAGTTAAGAAAGGATTGCATAGTTGAAAGCACAAGTAACATCCCTGAACAGTCACTTAAAGTAACAGCAACATGCAGCAGTCTAATTATGTACTCCCTCCGTCCCAATTTAATTGAAACGTTTTGACTCAGCGTTGAAATTTATGTGTATTGAATTGTGTAGGTAATGATTTTTTTCCCCTTGAGTATGTGTAAGAGAGCAGTGAGAAAAAAAGGAGAAATGATGGTGGTATTGGTTGATGTGATATAAAATAAGAGTGTTTTTGGTAGTTTTGTCTGAAAAAAGTTTTCAAATAAGAAAATGTTTCATTTATTTTGGAACGGCCTAAATATGAAAACGTTTCAATTAATTTAGGATAGAGGGAGTAACTAGCAATGTACAGGAAAAGCTTTCTTCTTGTCACTAAGTGGGAATCCAACAGATGCAATAGCAAACTACCTTGTCCAAAACATGTTTACCAAATCAATGACGCGAAAACAAAAAACATGAACAATGATGGTTCAACTACCGAACTCGAAAAAATTACCATAATCAATACTATTTTTAATAAACTACAACTTGAAAGTAGACGTCAAACCATTCATTGCTTAAAATGGCAATATCATGTTCTAGAAATGATGGTAAAGCTGAACCAGTCGCTCTCATAAAGGAAAAGCCATTTGCATGGCAGACGGCATTCCTTACTTAACACGGAAGAACCCACAAAGATGCAACAAGTCTAAACCTTGTTTCAAATAGCATAAAGCAATGATTCTAAAGTATGAAAAATAAATGCCACTAGAATTATGCTCTCATTGAAGTCCTGACACAAGCATGGACGTCCAATCATATTAATAATCACTAGACTCTTAAGCTGAGATCATGAACTAAGTTTCCTGAAAGCTGAGAATGTCCGCAAAGATGGTAAATCCAACACAACATGATCTAAACTCAACATAAAATGGGAGCAGGTTGTCACATACTGTTGCATATGTGCGCCATCATAATATACCATTCCAACACATCTATGAACTATCCAATAATTCGGCAACATAGACAATCTGGTGTCTGCCCCTTCCCTTCCTGAACTACTAATGCTCCACTGAGGAGAGAATGTTTTTCAACTGAACAAACAAGCAGCTATTTTCTCGTGATCACCACAGATTTATGACATCCAATTTTCTCATTTCACCTTCCTCCAATAAAAGCAAGCATCAAACCCACAAAAAAAAAAAGGTTTACAAATAGTACACATGAAAGGTCGGCCACTCCAAGAACCTTTCTACGATATGTTGTGTGACTCACCTCAGTCAGGGTCATCAGTTCAAGTGGCTTGCCCCAAGTAGATTTCTTTGATTTCTTATTGTAATAATATCTGAATCAAGCACAAAAAGAAATGATGGGATCAGAATGGGACATAGCAGAGAGCTACATTTAAAAGAAAAGCAACCAATTCTTTGACAAGAGTTTTTCATTTGAATGATATAAATGCCATGAGAAAAGCAAGTCAACTGAATGACAGTAAAGACCCTAACAGCACATTCTATATGTGCAAGCGGGAAAAGCACATACAAACACCTGTGTGCACGCTAACAAATGGAAAGCGACAGACAGAGAGAGCGGGGAGAGAAAAGGAGAGAAGAGATCCCAAACCCAAAGAAAGTTCCTTACAAGACTAGCATGTATTGAATACACACAGCCAATGAAGTCCCCAGGTAGTCACACGAAAAAAACTGCCCTTCGTGCAAACAACCAACCTAAAAACAGCACTTCCTAGTCAGCAAGGGCTGCTACCTTTAGCCCTAGAATAAGCCACAAGATTGTTCAATACTATGTGCACAAAACGGACAAAATGAGTCTTGTTGTTCATTTTTACTTACTAAATATTACAATGGAATTGAACACATTGAAGTGTTCAACCTCGCTTTTCATTAGGAAATGCAAACACTAAAAATAACCACAAAAGTAATGATGACAATATTTTCAGAGAGCAACTAAGAGAATGCTTCTAACTATGGATCAACTTCCAAGGCATCATTGCATCTGTACTTGCCAGCATGAAAGAATAATTATAATAAAAAAGATTATCTTGAATAAACCCATGACCATGGTGCAAAATATTGACCGCAAAATAAAGCGATGAAAAACAGGTAATAGACTGACTTTCTTCCATCAGCTGATGTATGCTCCAACCAATCCGAAGAAGATTGCCCAGGAGACTTTGGCTGGATATTCACCTGCAGAAACAAGGAATAAACACAATTTCAAAATGCCAGAATTACCTCCCACAGAAGCAAAAATCATGCCATTGATGTAAATTAGATAGTGTTGACAAAGATCAGGCAGCCACTAGTACCAACGAACCTACCTGGTTGGTGGCAACAGGAACTGAAGATGGAAGTCCATTCAAGAGAATAGGAGTAAATGAAACAGCACCATGGTTTGCAGGTGGCAGTGAAGGTTGTGCACCAACAGGAGCATTGCTGGAATTTATTTGGGATACTGGTTGATGCTGAGCCACCACACCCGCCACATTACTATTCAGCGGCTGTTGACCATAAGAAGATGATGGCATAAACTGCAACAACCAAGTCCTGTAAAACTAAGAAACCAGACGAATAAAAACAATTTGTAGGACATGTGCCTAAAACTTACTGTATATGAAGGCAGAGGAGCTACTCCTTGGTTGCCTGAAACAGGAACAAATGTAGGCCTATTTGGCTGAACCGTAGGCAACGGCACTGCCTGCGACATAGGAGGAAGATGACTTGGTAGAACAGATCTTACAGATGGTGGCTGCATTGGTTGAGAAAATTGAGCATAAGAGTGTGTCGCTTGTGGAGGTGGTGGAGGCACTCCTGAATTCATAGCAGAAACCCCATGACCTAGTGGCTGATATTGTGAAGGAGCTGTGGTAACATACTGCTGAGGTGGATGCACTGGGAACACCGGGCGGAACTGCAGAGATAGTGAGTATGCTGCTTCATTGTTCAGACAATGGAAGGGTAAATGTGTTCACGGATAGTAGCTCTTCAGCATGCACAGGTATGCATGGACATAGACATAAATACAAGAATGTCTGCGTGCAGGTATGCACAGAAGGGTGAACACGTATGTAGGTGCATTACACAAAAGCTCCAAGTCTAATGAGGCATGAAATCGAAGAAAGCAACAATATTGGCAACAAAGGCAGTAACAGCGACAAATATCTTACTTGTGCCGGCATAGGTGGACCAAGGGTTTGTGGAGGACCAATAGCACCAAGCATTGGAGGTTGAGGCGGCTTCAATAGAATAAAGAGAAATACATAATGTTAAGACAAGAGAATAAAAGAGGAGAGCAACTCTAATATGAAATATAGACAAATAATACATGACACAAAGAGAAGCAACACAAGGTTCAGGTTTTTCTTCTCTGCTATACAGACTTGGTCTCTATACTCAAACAGATATGGCTGTAGAATGCATGGTTAGAAACCAGTGATCACAAGTGACTCAGCACCGAGGTAGATGAATTGGCTTAAAAGCTGTCGCTTTGGATATAGAATCGGAGGCCCTGGTTCAAAATTTCACATTACCACATCTTGCACAATAAACAGGAAACAATAGTCAATTAGTCCCAATATACTTTTATTTTCTGTTCCTTCAGCCGGGATGAGTATTCACAGGCAGGTGGAAAAAGTTGCAAAATCATCGATGGTAGCACAATACTCAGATGCACAATCAGACTTCGAAAACAGCATGCACTTGCTAGTCCATTGAAAATTTAACAAAAAAGAAATAGCAATTCATCACAAGAGACAGCGTTAACCTAGTCGCAACATATATCACAAGAGCTGATTCATATAGATCAAAAATATGTCATGCAACATGGCATGGTTAGCCTTATATTGCAACCGAACGGATAGCTAGACACCATAAATTTTCTTCTTCAAGACAGCCAATCACCAATATGATAGTTTGTGAAAAGCACTAGCACAACCGAACAAGATCTTTAAAGTTGCTAAAAAGAAAGATAGGTAGTGCACCGAGTCACCCACCGGACCAGGCAGACCAGCAAATGGAGGAGGATTATTCGCCATTAGACTTACAAAACGAACACCAGAAGACACCTACAAAAAAAGAGCATCTTCTTGACTTGGGAGCAGAATGGTACATATATCACCCTAATTTAATTCTAGAATACACTCAACATAACAAATGAAAAAAATATGCATGAAGAATGAATTTAGGAAAAATGGCATACGCGATTGCGTTCTGATCAATTCCTTCAAATAGAATCATAACATTTCTTGATTTGTCAATCTACAATTCTAGATTTTATAGATTCACAGGGGCACATGAAGTCAATTCAAACTCGTCATACGAGAGACTGAATAGTCGGCGATTAGTTGATAGGTGGCCTTGACACTTGTAAATGAGAGATATAACCTAACAATTCATGTGATACGAAGAGAAGTTCAATGAAAAGAAGGACTCTTAAAAAAGGAGTGAGAAAAAAAATGTTTAAAAGATAGTGATTTTATCTCATCCAGATACCATCTATTGGGTTTCAACCTTTAAGTACTATGGTATGTAATAAATGAAAATACTACCGGGCAAGAAGATCATAAGAAACAAGGAAAGCCATTAAAATATCCTTCTTAGATAGCATGTTATAATGTCCATTCCTTGTTTTTTTATAAATTAAATATCCATTATAGCGGCTACATTATCGTTCCATACATCAGTTCAGGACGTTTGGCCACTACGATATGAGTATTATAACCGACATGAAAAAATTCGGTCAATATCAACGGTATAGCGGATTTGACTCGCAATATCGGCTTGATATCCACTATTTCGGTCCAATACGATATGAAAACATAAATTAATGCACTATAAATTTTATAAATTCAGATTATTCTGTTTTTAACGGAGCAAGGTTACAAGTTGATTAATTCACCGTGTTGATGTTGAAGAAGCCCCTACATAGAATTTGGATGTAAAATAGAGTCGCTATGAACATTTATTTGTGTTCTTATCATTGAATAAATTCAAATAGTTGTGTTCTTGGACGAATAGTATATAAATAAGTATTTAGATTTTTTTTTTAAACATATATCCTTAATGGTAGGATGATTATACTTTATTTAAGAAAATCCTATATTCTGTCATAGCTTCGATATATCGTCCGCTATCTGATATGCTTCGTTATCCGCTACTTGATATCCGCTATCTGTTATCGAGAACCATACTGTTTATCTTCTCCAATAGACCAGGCACATTCCGATACCAAAATATCATATTGATGAAGCAATGACGAGAATAATCTAATTATCAATCATGGGCAAGTTAACTGTTACTTACAGAACATAAACCTATCAGGGAAATTCCATGGCCAAGCCTCACTAAAAGATATTCAGTCCAAAACGCATGATGCATTCATTTCACATCGCAACTTTGACCAGCAAATGCAAGGGGAGTGTGAGGTGTACGTCTTAGATTGTTTCTATATGCCCATAGGGAGTGTCAAGGCCCTACACAGTAAGGCTCTACACAGTAAGCACATGGGAAATGGCAGGAAATGGCTCCTTATCACTGAGTCAACCCTACTTTGACAAGGGTATTAGTAACCATACTCAAGATCAAACTAATTATTATAGCATCCAATTATTCTTCTTTCTCAAAATAGCCTATCCAATACCCGGACAGCATGCCAATTACAATTAATTCCTTCAAGGCTTCATATGTGCATGCATCAACTTGTAAACTGCCATCAAATTACAATAAACTCCAACCTAAACCCTAGCCAAAAAAATGGGGCAAGCATTCAGACAGCGCCAGAGGAATTTTATATATATAAAAAAAACAAATCGACATTTGCGATGCCCCAGCCCCCAATTCCACTTCGACAATCGTGTCAAACTAAGAGGTTTTTTCCACCGAGACTTGAACCTAGATCAGAAGCCAGGAGATCCTTGAAGGAATATAACCAAACTCAGGAGTAGGAAAACAAAAAGATAAAACAAACCAAACCAAAACATAAAACCCTAATTTCCCCAACTCGATCCCCCACGAATCCAAATCCAGAAATCACGAACATCAACTTTACCCCAAGATAAACCCGAATCTTCTCCCTCTCTTCAAAATTCGATCTACCTCCACCAAAAAATGAAGCCACATTTCATCCACAAAATGACCAACTCCACCACTTCCTTGACAATTAATCCAACAAAATGCTGTTCAACTCAAAAACACGATAACAAGCCCTAATCGAAAATTTGAAACGACAAACTGAATGCGGCGGCAAAGGGGAATCAACCTCTGATTACTGATGGTGCAGCGATGCTTCCTGGTGAGCGAATGGAGTCGAAGATGCAGAAATCCGAGGAGAGGAAGAATAGAGGTTACTCCACCAGAAATGAGACAGCGGCGCGGCGCGGCGCGGCGAAGCGGATGAGAATTGGGAGTCTGCGAGTCGTCGACAGAAACACTGTACCGGACGAATAGGTCGGCGATGAATCGGACTGCTCACTCCGGTGCGACCGCGGAAATGTAAAAATACGTAACACTGCGTACTAGGTTTGGTCCATTTCGTATCTATGATAAAAAGGGAATGTTAATGAAAGGAAAGGAAGATATATCTAGATAATTTCAATAATTATATGATGTTAGGAGTATGGTTAGTAAAAAAAATATTTATTTATTGGAATGAAATTTTATATAAATATTAAATTCGAATATTTTTTAAAAATAATTATATATTTTTATAATTCAATTGTATTTTTATTATTTCATTATATAGACAATATAGAATATAGAATGATATAGACAATTTTATTTTTATAATAAAAAAAATTATATCTATTAAATGAAAAAAAATAACATTCATGAATAAAAAATTTATTATTATTTTGATGTTTTTATATAAAAAAACATGAATATTTCACAACTCAAAAAAACAAACTAAAAGAAAATAATAATGAGTTTTAAGGATGTGATATAAAAATATTTAATTTTTTTATTAAATTAAAAAATATTATATTAATATGAAACATTCACCTGATATTTTGCCATAAAAAGTTTCCCCGGATTAACTAGCACAGTAAAGCACAGAAATTGTCAAATTGCTCTTTAGATTGATCCCAAATTCTACATTTCCTGGTGATTGTATCTGCGCAAATCTGCGCGCTTTCGCCGCCTCGTCATTCTCCACCTTCTCTCACCATGAAACTGCGAATCCGGTCGCTCGAATCAAACCAAACCCTAAAAATCGAAATCCTCAATTCTTCAACCCTTGAACAGCTCAAGCAATCCCTCATCACTCGCCTCTCTCTCCCATCATCATAATCATCATCATCAGCGGACACTTCGTTTCTCTCGCTGAATAGAAAAAAACGAGCTCTGTGGGTCTTCGCTACAGGATTCGATCCAATCCCTCGGCGTCACATCAGGTGATCTAGTTTACTGCTTTACTAATCAATTCACGTTTTCGAGGCCGAGAATCGATGATGTGGTGATTGCCCAGATGGAAAATCCCGGAAATTTAGGTGCCCGTGATGGATAAGAACTGGAATTGAGAGATCCTGTGGAGGGGATTGTGGTGTTGGGGGATGCCCAGAAGGGGGAATTGATTGAATCGGTGAGCTGTGTTGATGAGAATCGACGTTTGGGGAATGCCCAGAAGGATGAAACGCTAGAATTTGGGGAGTGTGGTGATGTTCGGTTGAATGTGGAGAATACCCTGAAGGATGAAACCCTAGAATTCGACGGGCGTGTTGAAGTTTGTCAGAGTTCTGATGGTGAGGAAGAGGCGGTGATGGAAAGTCGTGATGAGGGAGTTTATGGGGTTGATTTGATGGAGGTAGATGATGAGAAGCGTGATGTCAATCAGAGTGGTAAGTATTCGGTGCCGAGTTTATTGAGAAGGGTACTTGGGAAGGAATTGGAAGATCGTGGGAGTTGCGATGATCATAGGATTTTGGTGATTTCTGTGCATGCGGTTCTGTTGGAGTCTGGATTCATATGCTATAATCTGTTCTCGGGCTCGAAAGTTGATGGGTTTCATCTCCCTGATGAATGGCCTTCTTCTGCTTTCACCATGTCGTTATGCTACAGCCTGCCGGCCATCTTGTCTTTCGAGGTTGTTGTGGAGTTTCAAAGTCTTGGGAAGTTTGTAAATGTTTATGGATCATTGCTCAAGAAAGGTTCTGGTGTCTACCTAGCGAACTCGGATAAATCTTGTTTTCGGATAAATCTTGTTTTGTTCCTGCTTTGAGTTATGTTTGGAACAACAGGGATCCTATTGCTGCTAGGAACGAAAAGAGTGGATTTGAGGAGACATGCCTAGAAGTTGAAGTTTTTGAATTCTGGAGAAAGGTGAAGGGTGGGCTTGCGCTTCCTCTTCTGGTAGATCTCTGTGAGAAGGCCGGTTTGCTTCCTCCACCATGCTTCATGCGCCTTTCGACAGACCTTAAGCTCAAGATTTTGGAGCTGCTTCCCGGAGTCTCTGTCGCAAGAATGGCATGTGTTTGCAGTGAACTGCGGTTCCTATCCACGAACGATGATCTGTGGAAAAAGAAATTTGTTGAAGAGTTTGGAGATGGCACAAGCTTGCGGAATCAGGGTCAGAACAAGTGGAAGGCTACGTTTGCTTCAACCTGGGAAAACGGGAAGAACAGAAAGAGAACATATTCGCGATGGGTGGCTCCTCCTGGCTGGCTACCTATCTATCCAGTGATCAGAAGGGATCCTTACCGTGCCCCATTTATGATAGGACGAGGAGATGACCTTGCTTCTCCGTTTATAATAGGAGGTGATTATGATCGCGTCCCTGGTCTTGGTGATCGGCCTCATTTTGGTCGTAGTCGCCAATATAGTAGGCTAAACTGTAACCTTGGCGACTTCAATACTTAGTCAACCACATTGTTCTTTGTTCTGAATAATGGGTTCTGGGAACTTGGAAATCCTCAAATAAGTCGCCTTTTTCTGTACATGAAGCATAGTATGGTAAGTTGCTTATTAGTTTATCAGATGGATGCTAGAAATATGGTTTTATTATGCTGTGCGTACATGTTTAATGCATTGCGTGGAATGTTTGTTGGTTGTTCATCTCATTAATTAGCTTCTGGGTTAGGTTACGACGTTTCTACTTGGATACTACTGCGCTTGACTAGGGTGCACACAGGTGGTTTGAGCTAATGTGTCTTCTTAAAAGCAGAAATGAGCAACTGATGGAACAGCAAGAATATCATGCATGTTCTACATTTACTGGTCGATGTTCTGTCCCTGATGACAAGATAATAATTCTATTGTGGAAGGGAACTCGCTGCTTTATGTTCTATTATCGAAAGTGATGAACCGATCATTTGTTGGGCATCCCCATACGCGCTCTCTATGTGGTTTGTTGATAATATTGTAGTTATACGTCTTCTGGTGGTACCATTGGACATCTTGCTAACAATTTTTGTGTAACATAGATATCATTACCAATGATACCATGAAAATAGTCAAACAGACCATAGTATCATGAAAACAATAAAAATAGACTGTTATTTTTATAACTTTTCGGGAGATCCGTAATTCTTATGCATTCGTCACAATTCCAAAAATTCTACTATGAACTTTTGACTTGGCAAAACAGCACCAGGACCTCACTTTCGATTTATTTCAATCCATCAAAGAACTAAAATCAATCAATAAGTATAAGAATATGTCCAATGCAATAGACAAATAGGACATTATAATTAAAATATACCTAGATGTTGAAAATATTGCACTCCAAAAATGATGTTTTTGCAAGCTAAAATTTGGTTTTTGTCAAATCAAATCTTATATATAACAAGAAAAATAACAAAAACTACTTTATACCACTTCATGAATCTTGAGGCACAAATCCCAAAAAAAAATACATAAAAACATACGTGGCCTTTTCCTCCCCAATGGTTTACTAGAAAGACAAAATATAACATGTGTTTCCATTGCAATAACATAGTTAAATTTTAATTAAAAAGATAATTATTCATGATCAAATTATAACTTTACATGTTGCATTATCAAAATTAGTCATGTCTAGTTGGACTTGCTCTAGGTATGTAGTCATAAACGGTTCTAGAAACCTCAAGTCCAGCCCAACCCAACCACAAAATCCCCAGATCGAGGTGTTTGTGGCCGCCGAGGGAGTGTCTACGGGACAGTTCGTGTATTGTGGGAGGAAGGCGAGTTTGGTTGTTGGGAATGTGTTGCCGCTTAGGGAGATTCCGGAGGGGGCTGTTGTGTGTAATGTGGAACATCATGTTGGGGATCAAGGCGTGTTTGCGAGGGCGAGTGGGGATTATGCGATCGTGATTAGTCATAATCCGGATAACGATACGTCTAGGTATGATCTGGTGCGGTTTGGATTATTTTTAAGTTTTATTGGTGTGCTATATTATTTTCGTGGTTTTGATCTGATTTGGAATGCTTGATAGTGTGAACTTTAATGATTGAATAAGGTATTGTTTGTGTTCTGAAGTGGAAATGGACCTTGATTTATGTTTGCTGGATTATCCTCCAAAGCTTGATTTTGATGTCGGTGTGCATTTGTATGTTTGACGATTTGATCTCCTTTGAGAAATCAATTGTGTCTTGAGATCCATACTTGAGAATCGATATTGCTTGGTGTCTTCTGGAGTGGATATCGTTTCAGAATTCTGAAGAAATGTCTTAGGCTTTTCTGTGTTTCACGATTTGATCTCGTTTGAGTGATGATATTGACTTATCTGATTTTGCTAAAGAAATGTTATATGATATGATATTTGTTTTCAGAACTTCTGTGGCATTGAAGATCTAGTTATGATATTGTTATATGTTGTTTCTGTTACATGACGGCCATGTTTTGCCTCGATCATCAAGATTGTGCCTCAAATGTAGATCTTCTTGTAGTTCATAGGCCACTTACTCTTGAATAACGTTAGTTACAATGGATAATGTGGTAGAGTTCGCATGGCAAGCTGATTACCAAGCTACGAGAATCTCCTTGTTTAAGTTGGATCAGAATAACATATTGAATTTAGAAACAGAAACACATCCAGTGTTGTGTGATTTGAGCTACATCATATCCAGAGTTCATAGGCCACTAACTTGTTTTGTTGTCAGGATCAAGCTCCCATCAGGTGCCAAGAAGATTGTTCCAAGTGGATGTCGTGCCATGATTGGCCAAGTCGCTGGTGGAGGACGTACTGCGAAGCCACTTCTGAAAGCTGGCAATGCTTATCACAAGTTCCCGTGTCAAGAGGAACTGCTGGGCCAAGGTCCGTGGTGTTGCCATGAATCCAGTTGAGCATCCTCATGGTGGTGGTAACCACCAGCATATCGGTCATGCCAGCACTGTTCGTCGTGATGATAGAAGGTTGGTCTCATTGCTGCTACAAGGACGGGTCGTCTTCGTGGACAAGCTGCTACTGCTGCTTCTAAGATTGATAAAGCTTAAACTGCCATAGGTCTACATAGTCTTTGTTTTTGTCGTTGGGTTTGTTTCTCGGTCTTGGTTCATCGGAACCCAATTGTTCAAGAGTTCTTGTTGCATTGGGTTCTTTCTTGGTCTTATGCCAGATAGCTTGGTTTACTCCCTCTTGCATTCATTCTTCGGCTTAAAGATTGGTGTGTTTGGTCACTATCAATCTGGTGCATGTGTTCAGTTAAACAGGAGTAATCCTTTTGTGAACCTCAAAGAGCGAGACTTGCACACATGATGAATGATTGCTGGTTCTCTAACCCGATTACCATAAGGTTGTGCAAGTGCTTTTCAGAAGCAATCTTTTCTTCCTTTCGAACTTCCGGAGTAAAAAGTCTGAAATCGAAGAGAATAATCTGTCTACAAGTGTAAGCTCCAGTTGGGAGAACTCTTAGTTACCTCAGCAGTAGCTAACCTCAAGAATGGTGGTAATGAAGTTTTCATCGCTCAGTTGCGAAAGCCATCTTCAAATCGTATGTGACTGTTAAATTGAGAATGAGCCCCATTCCAGAGCAGACAATAGAATAGACCTTATAGTAGACCTTAAAGCAATACTGAAGGAGTAATATACATCATGGAAGACGATTTCTATACAGATTACAAATAAAGTCCTGGTGGCAGCATGCATATAGCAGTCATCAGCAACAAAACACTCCGAGATCATGAGATCAGAAACCCTAATTCTGAGCAATTCACAGCAGAACGCTAAGCCAAGTACTATAACAACTGTCATTTGTACAAAAAAAAATGAAAGCAAACAGAAATCATAACCTGCCATTGGAACTTTGCAAATGGGTTAAATTGATCGAACATGATGCCCGTATGATCTACTCCAAGCGCTCATTGCGGAAACACTTCTTCTTGTAAGAGACTATACGGATCAACATACTGTGGGATCTGTGATCCCTGGCCATCATGAACAAAAGCAGGCCCAAAGTACTGTAAGTGCAAAAGAAAAATGTTAGCCTTAGGTAACCAGTAAACGGAATCTTTTCAGAACTCTTTGAATGCAACCAAACGAGCCTCGAGGCATTTGAAACTCAGAATAATCTTTAGCAGAACAAGACCTAGGTCATAATGATGAGCAAACAAAAGGGGCCCGTCACAAAACTTAGATGAAACTAGAGGCCTCATGATGATATCGCTGATATATGCCCACTAATTTTAGTTCTAGCATTGCACACGCTAACCTAAACACGAAACGGAGCTACTAAGGGCCAAAACAAGATGGAGCTTACCAAATACATCGCAGAAAAGAATGCAACAGTTAACATAATCAGTGGTCCAAAACCAAAGAAAAATGTTCCTCCAAGTGTCAACAAGAGTTTAGCCCTTGGAATCAGCCCCTGAAATGATCAACAAAAAAGAAGATGAATATATTACAATTTACAAAACATTAGAGCACTAGATTATGGAATAAATAGGTTCATTACTCCACCAAAAAAATAAAAAAATAGGTTCATTACTCAGGCAGAGGTGTGCTTGTGTATCAATAAATAAAGATACAATAAACATATTTAACTACATAGTCGTACTAGATCACCGTTCATGCCATTCACTTCAGCTTCTACTTTTTTAGTGCCTTTACTATGTTTCTTGTTACTTTGTGTTTCTATAGAGGAGAAGAGTTCAAAACTATAATCCTCCAATGAGCGTTCAGTCAGCAGTGAGATTATCAAAGCTAAATGTGCCACTGTGCCAACGCTGAGGTTCTTTATGGAACTCAGTTGCAAAATCCATAGCAAATTTTAAGTTGCTCAGAGAAAAAAAGTTAAAAATTGTTCATGTCCTTGATGAGCCTTATACAATCTTAAATATTTTATACAATGCTTAACAGGCAAAGTACATCCTCTTTCAGTTCTCTATAAGTCGTAAACTGTAAGGTTATGCTCTGGGATCCAAGTGAGGAAATTCAACATTTACAAAGAAAGAGAACATGCAAACCTCGAGGCCTTCACTGCTTAATGCCATGGATACCTCCCTCTGATTTGTAAGCCTCTTGTCAGAATCCGTTGAGACTGCGCTTCTTGTGCCAGATAAGGTATCACTTTCCTTTTCCTTAAGGCCCTTTTCAAATGTGTTCTTGTTACTTTGTTCAGACAATGAGCCAGGTGATAAGCCTCGTTTCTTCAGCTCCTTCATGAATAAAGACTCCGGAGGCTCCTCGCCTGAAATATACAAGCCATGAGTTGAGTCTGAACTATTTAAATTTTATCTAAATGATCTGAACAGAAAACAAAAGGCACTGAGAAGCTCTCAACGGGCTCAAAGCAATGCCAAGGAGGTAAAACAACAGCAAACCATTTATATCAACATTGTTAAGTGCAATGTTCTTGAGTAGAATCACAACGAATAATTCCTTATTCAAATAATATTCTGACTCTGAAAACCATGCATCTCAACAGAGCTGAATATTGAGATTGTCAAACAATAACTCGAAAGCACGTATTCGTAATTCATCCCTAAAAATGAAGTTTAAGAACACTGCAGGCATTCAACAATGAGCTCCTCGACTACATGATCACAAACAACCATTGAACAAAGTAACCCCTATATCACCGCCTCTAAGTCACTAATAAAACCTGCAGCAAATTGGGATCCCAATTTCATCAACTATAAGCACAACTTCATTCCATTCCCAACTCCTGAATGACCCCAAACACTACACCTGGAAATCTCAAACAACTCAATAACTCTACTCAGAAACTAGAGCTGCCGTGCAAACCCGAAAAACATACAACCACAAATCCAAACATCATATAACAAAAACCAATACACTCTCTCCACCAAACCAACAACAACAAGAGCACATAGAACCTCACCATCGCTTCGCTGATCGTCATCCCCCGACTTACAAGAAACCCTAATCCTCCTCCCAGCACCGACTCTCACCCCACCCGAACCCCGAATTCTCCTTTTCCGACTCGAACCCGAATCGACTGGTAAAGATCCCAATCCCGCGAACCGGGTCCCACCGAAAGGAGTGATCGAGGAGCTCATCGTGTGAATCAGAGCCATTGGTTTCGCTTGTGGACACAACAATAGCAACAAAAACAAAAACAAAAACAAAAACAAAAACAAAAACAGTAGAGGATGGAGGAGAATTCAGCGAAATCCCATTGCGTGAGGACTCTTGAAGAAGAAGTTTGGTGTTTTGTGCGATTGTGTGCAAGCGAAGACAAGCTTGGATGAAATGATGAAAAGAAGAAGCGAGAGAGCGGAAAGAGAAAGAGTGAGAAGTGCCGGTAGGCGATGGCGATGGAATGCGTGGAATGACAAGGGCCAAGTGGTGGTTGTTGTGATGGCGATTTTGGCGTTGAGTGGCTGGTTTGGACGGAGGACGCACGCAACACATAAAAATCTTGTGAACGATGGCAACCTTTTTCATTCGAGTTTAAATAGAGTTTAAATATACTTTTTTCTTGTTTTATATTAAATACAACATATATCATTATTATATTATTAAATATATATTCTGAGAAGATTTATTTGTCGTTTTAATGATATAATAAAATTATGTCATTAACGTCAGATTGAAGTATATAACTTAACTATTATTAATATTTCACGATAATTTTTTAAAAATAATATTTAATCGTCCCGCAACGCGAGTCAAATTTCGTCCTGACACATGTGTTTTTCAAACTATTACAAATAATTCAAAATAAAAAAAGTACTAATATTGTTAACGAAGAAACAAGTGGCTCATTAAAATAGATTGATTTGAATTAGATGCGTAATTTTGTGTAAAGATGATTTGTGTTGTGTTTTTTTTTAAAATGTCTACATCTTTGTAAAAGATGGTGTTTCATTTGTTCTATTCAAATTACAAAATCATAATATATTTCACAATTTAGGATTTATTTTGAAATTTTTTGTTTTCTTATTAAATAATATTTAATTATTTTGCAATATTCATTCAATTAAAAAACATATAGTAAACGATAACTTGGATGGAATGAAAAATTATAAATTTATAATATTTAATCATTAACGTTTCACAATAAATTTATAAAAAAAAAAAAAGTTTGATCTACATACGACATGAGTGAAAATTTATCTTGACAAAAACGAAAGTTTTAACGATAACTTGGATGGAATTAAAAGAATGATAATTTTTGTTGTATAGAATATGATACGAGCTAGTAAAAAGCTTTGTAACTTCAAAAAAAATAACTTCACATGTTATGTTTTATAATTTTTTCAAATTTGAAAAAACACAAAACATTGTTGAAATAATTAGAAAATCCGCATCTTATATTGGTCAGAATGTACACTTCAGTTTCTCAAATGTCCTAATTATATAAATAAGTTAGATAATGATCTCAACTCATGCAAACACATATATTGTCTACAATATACTCTCTCAAAATAATTATCTCATTCGATGCAATTGTTATTACTACATATGTATTTAAAAAAATTCCATCATTCAGTCAAACAAACCAAAAAAAAAACATTGGACATCAATGTTTTATGCTTGTGCTTTGTACTCCTCAATGTTTATTATTATTATTTTTTTTAAGAGAAACCTCAATGTTTATCTTGAATAGGCCAAAGAGAGACAACAGAAAAACAAGAACCATTGCACGTAAGGAATTTGAAGCGGAACATTCCTAAGCATCTCAATTGAAATCAGACAACACAAACACCACACACTATAAAAACCACCCACTCTCTCTCCCCTCTCCCCAAATAAATATCTCCTCCACTTCCATTTTTTTACCTCTCATAACAAATCCATTTCTGCATCGTCTTCATCGATCGCAGAGCTCCGCTAGATCGAGCGAATCGGAGTCGATCCACTCACTCGTCTGTCGTCATCGGATCCTTCTTCATCTGCAGGTTCGATTTCTGTTTCCGAACTCATCATTCGAAACCCTAATTTTTGAGTGTTGTATGGTGGTTTTGTGGATTTTGTTGGTGGTGGTGTGGGCATGAGGTTGGAGGGAGAGATCACGGAATTTGTTGGAGAGGACGAGGTGAATTGTGACGGGAACGAGCTGATCTCGATATCAAAACGGGCGGAATTGATCGCTGTTAGTGTTGGATTGTCCCAGCAGCAGGTGGTTGTTGGATACGCGCTGACGTCGAAGAAGCAGAGGAGCTTCTTGCAGCCGAAACTCGAAATCTTAGCTCGGTAATATCGACGAATCTGCTCGTTTGTTTAGCGTGTCCGTGTCTGGAGTTTCGATTTGATTTGTTGCATGTTGTTTGTGAGGGGGATTCAAGGGATCGAATCTGATCGGAATCTGGAATCTGGAATCTGCATTGCTATGTTTGAGTATCTTGTTGAGAATATTCCTAGGAATACGTGTGACCACATTTGACTTTGGATAGGAATTTGACTAGCATAAACAAAGAAAAAATCACGGTAACCATCAATCAATGCTTCAAGATGTTGCTGCTTTGAAGTTGGCTGATAACCACGGTAAGTACCATATATCTATGTTGAGGATGCTGTTGACGGAATTGATTTTTTCTGTTCTATTTGTTGTGTCATGGGGGTCATTACATGTATGGTTGTACTTATTTCTTACCTTGGCAGTTCTTCAGTTTGTCCTGGTGGCAGATGTGGTAGAGTGTTGGATTTTTCATCTGGGAGAGTGATTTCTTATTCATTTTAGATTTGATCATGACTATAAAAAATATTGTTGTTTGCAGGTAGAGTCTGTGTGCCTAGGCAACTGGTGATAGAAAGAGATTCATCAACTATCCCTAACGAGGTGACAAAGGCTGGATTGAGACTACCATTGGGTATGACATTGGTATTTCACTCGTGGTAGTTGTATGCTGTCTCTAGTTCACATACACCCAAGTTTCAGGAAAGTGAGAGATAAAGTAGCTCTACTAATCGGCTGAAACTAAAGTAAACCTGAAGTTTGTGCCCTTGTGTTTTGGTTATTCTTTTCTTCAATATTGAGGCTGGCTCTACGCATTGTTTGATGTTTTCTTTATGTAGTAATGGAAGGTTTATAGTTAATAACATGTAAGTTCCTTTACATCGGGTAAAAGGCTAGATGAGGAATCTGTATTCAGCTGCTGATAAGATGTGATTGAGGAAATCTTGCTGGTAGGGTGTGTTCTGTGACTTGGGGAGAATAATTATTTGCTGTGCATATAAAATTTTAATGCGAAATGCTGTATTCATGAGCGAACCATATTCATGAGCGAAGCATTCTTCACATTTCTGCGTCACATTAGCTCATTTGCTACTCCGTGATGAATGAACTACCCATAGAGTGAATTAACTACGGTGATTTTATGACTCTGTTAACTACCTCAGAGTGAATGAAACTTTTTTTATTTTATTGCAATGACCTTTTTTACTCTGCCTTTTCTTGTTTGAGGAATTGGGATGCAATTCCAGTCGCAAAACCGTTACTTGTGGGTGGAAGCACGAAGTCACATGAACTGTTCCTTGCTTATGATAAATCATCCCTCTCACTGAACTAGAACCTCCTCTTGTTCTGCAGGAGTTTGTCAATCATGGTGAGGTGACATCTGATGTTGTTACTACCTCACGTTTCCCTTGAAGTTTTGGCTCTTACAGTTCTGAACAAAAATCATATCTTATCGTCCCTTTACTTGTTTCTGAATATGACTCCATCCTGCATTCCACTTTTTTTTTTCTACAGGTGGTGTTATGTTTAAAGTATATGTTGTTGGAGAAACTATAACGGTGGTGAGATGGTTCTCTCTTCCTGATGTGTGCAAGCGAGAGCTATCTAAACATGGGGGTGTGTTTCCATTTCCTAGGGTTTCATGTGCAGCAGCCTCTGCTGATAATGCTGATCTGGATCCTGTGGTTGCAGGTAGACCTCTAAGCACCTTGTTTTTCTGAACAGTATTCACTCATTGCTGAAATGTTTTATAACTGTTGATATGTTGGTTAAATTGCTAGTACTGTTTTTGTTACTAGATACAAAATCTTCAAAGCACATTTGCATCATAACTTTTTGAATTCTAATTTTTATATTTATGTTGAAATCTTTTTGGTTTCTATGTTATCTCGGTTAGGGGAGGCTTACCCAATTTCCATGGGGATTGGCTACTTGAGAAAGTGTGTTAACATGAGAATATCTCTTTTCTTACAGAGCTACCGCCACTACCATTGCTTCAGAAGCTTGTGAAGGAGTGTTGCAGCTACGGCTGGTAAGTTGACTAGTTTGTGATATCTTGCAGCACTTGTCAAATCCTGGTGTGCCTAACTCTGAAAGCCCTCTCTGTCTTCTTTGGATTATTTAGGGCCTCCGGCTGTTCAACGTGACATAATACGGGAGCATGAGACCAGAGATGTTTATTATCATGTCATTGACATCAATTACTTTCCTGGTGAGTGTTCTTTCCACTCTTAAAACTGCTTTCTATCTATACCATTGCCGTGATTGTTTGCTATAGCCTATAGCTCAGAACTGACGGCCTTTTTCCTCCTGTGGATTCCCACTACTGCATTGCTGGCAGAATGGATATTTTCCTTGATGTTAGCATAGTTACCTTGACAAGAGCTTGACTCTGTTTTAGATTAGATTTGATACATGGCTTTCTATTCGTGTAATGGTCTATTCTTCTGCTGTAGACCAGAAACAACTCTATGGACATATCCTTTCATTGGTTTGCAGGCTACGGGAAAATGCCAGACTATGAGCATATATTTACAGATTTCCTTACTGCGCTTATGCGGAACAAGTCCAGGTAGAAGTTTCGTTGAAATTTATTCACATTGCGGATGCTTCACATGCTTATGTTGAAGCCCTTTCATCTTCCATCATTTGCAAGTCTTGTTATGTTTGTCTTTGCCCTAGATAGGTTATTTTGTACATACCCTTTAAATCCTCCCTGTGCCTGATGCTATATGCTTGTATGGGTACATAATGCTTCCTCGTCCTTAAAAGAGCAAAAATTGAATGAAATCCAAGGGTGCAATCTTTCTTTAATATACCTTGGAATCTAGCAAGTCATTATCGATATACTAAAACTCTAAAATGCAGAGTTACATTGATTAAGCGCTGTTACATACCTAAATCTTATGTTGCGACACATTATACAGACCTATGCGCATTGTATGTACAAGATCACACTTCGTGCAGGATTCTAACTCACCAGAATGGGAGCTGAAAATGAACGGCTTATCTACAGCATATATACATCGGACTACCAACATTGCGAAAGATCAGCTCACCAGAATGGACACCACCTGAAATTGAAAAAATTCACGTAATTCTCATTCTTTCATGCCAAAAAAAAGAAAAGAAAAGAAATGGGAGAGAAAGGCATAAAAAGACCAAAAGGACAACAGACTAAGTACAGCAATTTTTTTGATCCATTAAACTCAAGCATTGGACAGCGCAAGATTACATTTTCAGCTAGAGTTGTAGTCCGGGAAACAGAGATAGAAGAAAGGCAGATCGAGGTTCAATCAGATTGGCTGGGATAGGATGTCCTCTGGTGGGTGGCTGTGTGGATGGACAGGAGGCTTGCCGGGATATTTGATTCAGTTAAAAGGTTTCGAGCCTACTTATGCATAATCAGAACATTTAACGCATGAATGTGTCTAAGCATGACAACACGGCATTAACATGAACACTAAAGCAATATTGGGGTGGCGAAGAGTCATACCCGACATAGTTCTGACACAAATTTTCATGGGAAGTAGCTTGGTCAATCAACTTTTGGACCTGAACTTTGACAGATAAACCATGCTCCACCTCTCGAGAATCTCCAGATAATATATTACCATTTTCTGCAGTATACTGAATTGTACCAGGTGTAGTTGGGTAGCTTGAGAAGTCACGCCCAGTAAGTTTGTTACTCATGCGAGCCATAACTATCACAGCACGCTCATTCAAAACTTCATTGGCATCACCAAGTTGATGAACAGCCTGCAAAAATGCAAGAGAAACTGTAAATTGCAAAACTATAAATCAGTCAGACAGCTGTTGATATAATGCGCTTATGTAACCTGAAGAAGTTCCTTCTCTCTAGCTCCGCGTTGAGGATGGGGAAGATTCGAAATAGACTCTTCAGAATATAGTGGCGCCACTGCCACATGAGCGTTTGGAAGAGTTGATATTTGTGGGACTTCATTTAGGTAGAAAAGTCGCCAGTTAATGAGAGGATCATGAACAAAGGCCTGGAGAAAAGGTATGGCAAGAAAAAGTTCAGATCAATATATTCACTAGCAAGAAAGAACAATACAATAAGAAATATTAGCTTTCACAAAATCCAATTGATTTTTTGACAACCCTAAATTATCAAGGGCCATAATGTTTAGCTGCTTCCCCCAAACCCAAAGTAAATTGCTCCAACTAGCAAACTACTTCTGACAGCATTTGCAATGGGTTCCCTAAACCATTCTTTATCCTCAAAATTAAGGAATTTGGCAAAAAAATGATGCGTGTAATAGATTCTCTATTCCTATCCTTATCTCTATATTATTCCCTATCATTCTCTTCCCCAATTCTAGGGAATCATAACCTCATTCTCCATATATATTTTACTCTTATTTTGTACTATTTCGAATTTTACAAAAATAATTACTATTTAAAATTAAGTTTTTGAACTTAAGAATTATAAATTTGAAAAAATAAAAATCATAATTTATTAAGAAATTTTTTTAATTAAAAATTAAATTCATTTAAATGTTTAGTATCATAAAAAGTATAATAAAAATTAATATTAAACTTTATCATATGAAAAAATATATAAAAATCAATATAAGAATCGATATAGGAAATCTGTTAAGTGACTGAGAAAAAACTGGATCCCTATATAAAAAGAATGGGACTGAAGCATTGTATTTTAGGGATGGATAGAGAAACTACAACGAATGGTCTCAACAAGGATATGCAATGGTACCAACACAATTCTTGTGCATCAGCTTTTCGTGTAAGAATTGATGGACAACTATCTGAGAAAGTTCTAAAAAGGGGCAAGCCGTTCAGATTATGCAATACTACACCACGGTTAGCATGAGATGAGGGTGGGTTCGCCAACAAGGTAGAAGAAAATTCTCATGCTATCCATACCTCCATCATGGCCATAACACTGTCCTTGTTTGTTCGAAGAACCTGCATCACATTTTCACAAGTTGTGCGGAAGGTACCTTCAAGCCCACTAACTTCCATAGCTTTAACAAGCATTCTAGTTAGCCGAAAAGGAACCTGAAAAACGTAGCGATTGTCAGGGGCGACGATGAAGTTCACTAGTAAACAAAAAGACTCTTCAAAGCAACAGTAAATGGGCAACAGCAGATAGAAGTCATTTCTGCATTGATCACAAGTTCACAACTGGATATGCTAGAAGCCCCACCTTTTCTGGAAATTTCTCCCGGTTCATTGCTGCTTCAAAGCAGTCACCGAAATCAATATGCAGTATCTTCCCACTGCCAAAAAAAAAAAACACAGCTTTCTCACAAATGTGAAGTATAAATCACTATTTCGATGGATAGTTTAAATTGCATACCTGTAACGATGCAGCATAAGATTACTTGGGTGCCGATCACCCAATCCAAGAAGGTAACCAACCTGATCATCCCAGAATGCCAAATAATTTAAATTTACTAAAAGAACCAAAGGAACTAGAAGTAAGACTAGCATGGGGCTTTTATGGACACCTCCCACCATTTCTTTCTAGATTTCTTTTTGTTGCTACAAAGCTTCTAAAGAAACCTTTTCATCATTGGATTACTTCCGTAAGAAATATATATATATATATGACAGATACTACTTGAGTCAGCACATAGCTATGGAAATCAGTTTCAAGGCATCACAAAATTCTAGCTCCGACAACAGGTCTAAATCTGTACAAAGCTTTGTAGTTCCAGCTCTGGACAAACGTCCAAAAGCTGAAACAATCTTGACTTTCAGAAAAAGAAAAGAAAGAGGCAATGAGCAATTTAGACAACAAATTCTGACAATGCTTGGACCAAGGGAAAACGCCATAAGATCTCAAGCTTCGGCCACATACCATGCTCATGACAGCCAAACTTCTTGTATAATTTGTTCTTCTGTATAGCCAGACTTCTGATGTGCGACTTTTCAACCATAGGACCTTCATCATTTGCCACAAAGTTGAAGTAACACTGAATACAGATGAATCAAATTATCGACTAGAAAATTAGAACGAAGAAAAGCTCACCCTAGATAAGTCATTTCCTTCAGTGTTTTCCAAAGCATACTCAAATGCTTCAACCTTCGCTATAAGTGGCAAATGATCATAGTCTGGAGAGAAACTTCGCATGTAATTATGTTCTTGATTCAATGTAATCTGAGAAGCATAGTGTTAAAGAAGCATACTAAAACAAATTAACCAACTGGAGCTAACAAATTTCAACGCTAAATCTACCTTTCTAGCTTCCCTGTATTCTCGAATAAGATGATGCAAAGTGTCGCAGTTGGGAACCCACCCAATCAACCCACTATTTGGAGATAGTGGGATGACAGCATACCGTTGAATAGAAAGATCTTTGTCAGAAGTTTTCCTAGAGTTCTCAAGCAGAGTGTTCACTAGACCAAAGAGCTGCGCAACCAGCAGGAGAGTTTTACTCGAATAGTAAATAGAATACTTGTTTCTTTACTTTTTCAGGGGAAAAAAATGAGAAGAAAAGGTAGACACAATTTAAACCTGCATAACACGTTCGTCTTGGCGTAGGTCTTCATGTCCCTTGAGCAAGAAGGCATAATCTTCTCCATCACTCCCATGGATTGTCAACTTTCTAGGCCTCTGTTTAGATGTTATAACTTCCAGTTGAGGGACAAATGACGCTATCGTCACAACAGGGGCGTCTGTTCAAATAATTGGAATATTAGCAGGAAAATAAACCACTTTTGATATATGCAGCTTTCTCGAGTAACAAGCACATATACCTGTCCGATAAGTTCCAGGAACTGCGAGCTCAAGATCACGACAATCCAACAATTCCGGTGATACAGACTGCTCATCCAAATATTACAAAAAAGAGAAGTGTAATCTATAATTAATATATCTGCAACGTAAATCTAATCAACATAAAATACGAAAGAATCCTTACCTGAAGGTCTAAAGTCTTCAACGATTGAAGCTGCCTGTCTATCCTTCTGAATACATGATAATACAAATCCCAAGCCTAATGGAAAGAGACTTTATGTCAGCCACTTAGCTGATGACATACATGAAATGAAAAAAGACCCAGACTAATGGCAATGACCAACAACTTGGGCTTTTTTTTTTTTTTTTTTTAATATTCTCTCTCTTTTTCAAGACTTGAAGTATGACATACTTATCAGGATTTCACTGAGGACAATGCACAAGACGGGGGCATCTCCAGATTCTAGAGCCCATTTATTAGGATAAAGGCTAGTTCCGCTTTTCTAGTATTTGAAGATTTCAATTGCTCTCGCTCAACCCTTGTTATTCAAAGCAAGCGGAGCGAGTCTCGTGCAGCTTATTCGCATCTTCTGCACATTCCTGTATCTACAGAAGTACCTAAAAAACTCTCTGGAACTCCATGATAATACTAGCATCTCAAGGATAGCAGCAAAGACAAAATTACTGGGGCCAAGATTCTAGATCTCGAAAATCGGATATCGAATATCGAAACATATCGGATATCGAATTTCAGATGATATATCGGGGATAATTGAATATCGGATATAATTTGGACTGAAATATAAATGAATGAAATATAATAGTGAAATGTTTTAATAAACATACAAAAAAATGTAAAACCTAAACATAAAAGATCGACAATATTAAAACAATATTGTTTTGCGAAACTAAAATTAAAATATGTTCTAATCTTCATCTTCATATGCAATCATTTCTTCTCCATCTGCTTAGCCCAACTCTGATGTTTTGTAATTATCTGCTTAGCCCGACTCCATCTACTTCCCCCTTTGATTTTTGAAAAAATATATTCAAAAAGCGTTTTTTAATGTATTTTAAGAAAAATTTGCTTTAAAAACATTTTAACCCAAAATAGGCTATGATTTTAAAAAAACGTAATATTGGATGATATATCGCTACATTGGATATCGGAGGATATATTGGATTTAACCGATATAACGGATGATATTGACCTACTTTTTCATAATCGGATTAATTATATAGGTGGGGTACTCAAAACGATATATCGGACGATATATTGGCCCAAAACAGGGATATTTTGAACAGTGACTGGGACAGTAAATTACGCCACCGCTGCGTTACCTTGCTGACTAGATGCCACCATAATCCCTGCCATGAACAAATTGGGTAAACATATACCTGTGTCAGTTCAGCATCTTTTCCAGTTCTTTTATATCTCACGCAACACTCATATGCTTGCAGCAGGTCCTGACGGTATGCCTGCATTTCGGAAAAGGTTTTAACTCGTCATATAAGAATACATGAGAATAAATAAAATGAGATTTTTGCAGCGAAAAGGATACCCCAAGTGGACTACAAATAAAAAGAAAACGAGAAGAAGAGAAAAGGAAAAACAAGAAGAAAAGTGGCCTATGGTGAATGGATGATGAGTGCTCTGTTCATCTATACTTTGCACAGCAACTATCCTTGTTTAGAATATCATCAAGTGTTGTCAAATAATAGTACGGTGAACTGATGATGTGTGTTTCCTCAAGTGTTGTGAACACATTCTCTCATGAAGGGATTTTACTGTGCACAAAAGCGAAAGGCTCTGGCCTCGAGGATTCTCAGATAAATGATGACTAGCATACCTGAATAAATGCCTTCTCATTGACAGTGGTGTTGTTTCTCATGGCTCCTTCTTCTAGCATTTCATGTAAGGGCTCAAGCACCTTCAGCATCCCCTCAATATTATGCTCACCAAAATATAAGCGGCTTGCTTCTTCTAATGCTTCATGCCACATTTCATGCCATAGTATTGCAACTCTAATTAGCTCCTTTGACACGAGCTGAGCCTGTAGATCGGAATTTGCATCAGAGCCAAGCATAAATATTATTTCAACTCATCAAATATTCCTTACCTGATCTACAAGTGTGCTACTATGCTGCCGGACTTTATCAACTACTTTCTGAGCTGCAGCTCTCCGGAGGTCACTTATTGATTTGCATGCAACAAGTAGCGGGTACATGAGAGCCTGCAGAGAAAATTGGGAAACGTCATATGTAAGGGAAAAAAGCATTTGAAATGTAAAAGCAGACTTGCAAGCTGAAATTCATCCAGATCTGATATAAGTCCCGTGTTCAGACAACTAAGAATCATCACCAGTGTTCAAACAAACAATAATTTATCACCATGCAAACAATGCAAAACAACTTTCACATCAGAGTTTCGAAGATTGATCACCAAGCAGGTAACTCTTTAATGCACTAGCCACCATACAAACAATTACTCTCGATCAGACACATAATATGGAAAAACTTTCCTTATCATCAGAGAAAATTACAAGCCCAGAGCCCAGATGCATATATATATGACAAAATAAAAGCAAACCTGTGGATGGCTATGTCCAATACGCACAAGGAGTGACTGTATTAGTTCTCTCACTGCATGATTATTGGAATGGATGCGGGCAATGATTTGTGGCAAAACCACTAGCCAGGTGTCAATACTGACGAGGGAAAACCCCTTTTGAAGGGCCATTTGAACATCGGCTGTTGCTCCATGATTGAACCAGAGAGTGAGAAGACGAAGTATGTCCTGAAAAAAGCAACAAATCAAAAGGTAAGTTAAACAGCTGTGCCAAGAAAAATATTGCAACAGTATTGTCAATGAAGGTATCTCAAGGAAGTTCACATTTTGACATAAACAACCTCAGCATAATCATACTACAGAATTACCTTATCAAAAAATAAAAATAAAAAAACCTTCCCTCCATTCCGCGAAAAGTGCAACACATTGACTTGGACCACATTTCAATGGTTGAGTTGACTATGTTGCAAGTTACCTTATTGCCCTTATAGTTTTGTGAGAGAGGAATGAGAAAAAAAAGGAGAAAAAATAGTGGGATGAGTTGATGTGATATAAAGTAGAAAGTAGAGGTGTCTTGGTAGTTTTGTAGAAAGAAGTTTTCAAATATGAAAATGTAACATTTTTACATTTAAATTAGACAAGTGTTCTTTTTTTCGCGGGACGGAGGGAGTAAAAAATTTAATAATAATAAATAAATAAATAAAATTACGATAAATATTCAACTAAGTCCCGAAAACTTATCATCACTGACTTGTCAAACAGAACAAGACCAGCCACAAACAGGCTTGACTATGAAACTGAAGAGGAAATTTACAACCGAAGGCAGAGAGTAACCATAAGAAAACAACCAAAAGCAAACTTCATATTGATGTTTACTGCAACAAGTCAATATGAGACAGTTCTCAAGTGTTGAATTGAAGAAGTTGCCAAACTGCTTTCTTCCAAGTTACACAGACTAGGATATACCTGTAAACTATCATCAACACCTTTTGCATTTGCAGAACATGCTATTGAGTGAAAGTAGCCTGTAACAGCTGCAACAACAAACTGAGCAGCAGCAGATCCAAAACCTCTTGAAGTGTACTGAGACATCACTGCTGTATTAAACAGAGCCCACGTGTGCCATGCTTTTCCCCACTTTGGAGCACATTGAGTAGCATTTCTTAGTGCACCCAGGATTTCTGCACACGCATATTCCAGCTAAGCAAATAATTTACATTGTCAAAGATATCCTTCTGATAATAATCAGACATGCCACATGCCACATGCCACCTACCTTGTATGGACTCCTCATCTAACACTGGAGCCAGTTCGCGCTTCCAGCATCCAAGTCTGAGATAGACACGAGCAAGAAGAGGAACACTTGGAGTAGAAGGTGAAGCACTCATCAACTCTGCTGAACTAACCGGTGACAAACTTTTAGAACTGGTGAGCTCAACAGCTAAATCCTGTTTAATTATGAAAAAAATATTAAAAAAAGTTGAAAAATTAAGAATACCGCAAGACAACATATTTTTATCACTCTCTTGTGCAAGCATAAGTACCTGAAGCCTGGAAAACGCATCCTTCCTCTTGTGATCTTCCCCAATTGACCACATATATTTAAGGTACTTCAACATTACTTTAGGCGGTCCATCGAAGCCTACATTTCTTGCAGATGTTTCAGGATCATACTACGAAATTCATAACAAATAAATTCAGTGGCAGAGCTCACAGAAAAACATCTGACCAAAGCATGGCTTTCTGGAAGAGCATCATTTAAAATAAAAACCAGTTACCTGTAAAAGTTTAAGCAATGTAGATTTAGCCTGACTGATTCTTCCACTCTTTCGGCACAGAGAAGAAAATTTGAGCCATGTTTCGACATCCTCTGATGGAGGTAAAACAAGGGCTCTTACTGCCAAGAGCGCCTGCCAAACCTGAGAATTAAAGCGCACACTTCAGTCTCATGCGGACTTTCGTGTAAGGGAGGGGGTAGAGTTGGTCAACAACATAGTATCAAGAAGGAAGGTCCTAGGTTCGAATCCTACAACTCCCATTTGTTGTTGTGTTTGTGTGTGATGTTTGTTTGACACTTTCTTTGTATTGGGTTCAGTGTATTGTCCATGCATCAGGCCCATGTGAGCTTTCACGTGAGGGGGACTGTTATGATACAAATGTCAAATTGGATCTTATACAGTTCTATCATTCACCAAAATGAATTCAAACGTAAGAATTGCTATGAACCACAAATCCTGGATCAGCCAAAACAAAAGATAGATGAGTTCAAGGGAGACAGAACAGAGAATGCAACATCTACCTCCACATTGCGTTTAACTCCTTGTATGCGCTGAGTCCACATATTCCGAATAAGTGCTCGACGACCTTCAGCAACAGGGTTTCCAGGAGGCAAAGTGCAGTAATCAATAACCTGTCAAAAGCTAAGATTCTCAAGCTACTAAATAAAGCAATGGCTTGCAGGTTCATTTATTCCAGAAGGGATTTCACCTCTTCCAGTTCTGACAATTGTTGAACTCGGACCATATTGCTGTAGGCACGCTCGTAGCTTTCCAACACCTACAAGCAGTTTCATTGCGTGCTCATACCACATACAGAACATATTGAAACCCTATGAGAAAATGGAAAATGGGAAGCAAAAGCTCTTTCATAATCATTGTACTTGGTAGAAAGGACTTGAGGAAATAGTAGCTTGCCCTCTTTCCAAAATTAACAAATCAATTGATTCCCCATGTTTAACGTACATTTACAGTTCTGTTCATTCAGGATGACACCATTTGATAAAGTGCAAAGTAAATGATCAGATTTCTGTGACAAATAAAAATACCAGGGCTGCTAACTCCGTCGCTAATGATCTTCTTGCTCTCTCGACATATTCGCGTGCCTCATCATACTGCAATAGAAGGTACACTTTCAGAAGAAGTGGGAAAGGTTATCAGTTAAAAGAGCATGGAAAAAGAAACCCTGACCTTTCCCCGACGAACAAGTAGAACAGCCCTAAAGAAAGTGCCATTGCTACTACCATCACCACCATTTGAATTGTTTCTCAAAACATGGAGCTTCGTTTCATCACCATCATCCAGGCGGGAAACATATTCAGCCATCTGATCCCATTCTCCCATATTCCATGCAGCGCTAGCTGCCTGAGATAATCATTTTTAACAATCAACAGAGCCAAAGCGATTACTCCCTATACATTGACAGACATGGTCCTATATTTCTGGATAACTAGTTAAAAGAGACCACACAGGGATGAAAAGAGAAGAGGCAGGAGGAAGAACAAATTATGGTTGGTATAAGAAATTGGAAACAGAAATAGAAAGCTAGAGCACAAACCATAGGTGCCATTTCTAGTCTAGCAGCAGGTTCAGCTGGAGTCCAGTACTCTTTGCATAGATTATTAAGTTCTTCCCATCGAGCTAATGCTGCAAGGCATCTCATACGTCCTACAAACACAGCATCATACCTATAGATAAGGACAGACAGAAACCGCGCATACATGTGACTGCACAAATCTGATGTTTTCAATCCAAAAGAAAGCTGGAAATGCAAGACCATAAGAGCAAGCATGACACATAATGGTAGAATACCATTCAACATGGTTAAAAGGGAAATATTTAATGCTAAAAAATGCTCATGCTAGTGTCCCATAACTCGGGATATGCAGAGATAAGCCAGGCTACTAGAGTCTAGACCCTGGTGTTATCCATAATACGGATAAGAGAACTTGCTGCAAAACATATTTAGGAGCACACAGCTGTTAGACTGTTGGAAAGCCATAGAGTAAGTGATTTCAGCACAGAAGACAAATTTTCTCCTCTTCTGATTGCGCCGAAACCAACCACAACGCGACCTTGCCCTCGTGGAACGATGTTCGTTCGATGCTCGTTCGGGAACCGTGCCGTGCGATTCACCAAACAGTTTCAAGAAACGACTAGGAGCTCTAGGTGCACAAATCAACCGCATTGGCGACATGTTATACAAACAGAAAATTCAATGTTGATAGACACAAACCTAGCGTAGCTTCCAACAAAACATGAGGATTTGGTGCTTGCAAAGATTTTTGCGAGTATGCCTTGAGAGCATCATCCCACCGCTGCAGTTTCTCATACCTGCACAAAAAGTGTAGATTGATTTATGATACTACCAAAATAACAGGCTACAGCAGTAGACAACACTTGCCACAGGCTTCACGAGAAAAGTACCATGACTCCTTAAGTTGGACATCCAAATGTTCTTGCGCATAGCTTAAAATTCCGACAGCAGCCTACAGAGATTGTCGTCATAAACATGCAAAAAACTAGAGCAAGAAAACATTATGAAAATAAAAAAATACTACAAGCAGACCTCATGCTGATGCAACTGATTGTTAATATGTATAAGAGCTTCAACAACAGCTACTGGGTTCACGTCCATTTTTCGAGATCGTGCACCTTCAAATTCCATTTCCTTGTAGTGCAAAGCTTTTGCAAAGGCTCTACACTGGATACAATTATTTTAACGAATCAATGGCAGGAGAAATATTGCTATTCTTTGACAATAAAATACGATACTGGTCGAGACATTTCATTGCCTAAAAAGGAAAGCACCTTTTCTGCAAGAGCACCGAGAAGCCGGATATCAATGGGAAGAGGCCTTTCATCATGTTCCATAAACTCCGCCTACAAGCAGAGTTCGAAGTATGATACAACAGCTTCCAGCAAGGGAAAAGCACAAGAAATAACATTTTCATTCAATTTTCATAAAAGAGCTCCACTTCTAACTGCTAAATTACATAGCTGCCAAGATTTCAATTGCTGCATGGCACGGAAAACAGGACATCAAATGGAGACAATGCACTTCACCTATTTCAGCTGATCATTAATCAAAAGTGTGCTATGTGTCATCCTCATCAAGTTGATAAATTAAGAGAACTAAGATGCAGCACATAGCAGCACTGTCAAAAAACAATACCAAGTTAAGAAGAGTAGCAAGGATCTCAGGAGGTATATTGGGTGATGAAAAAGCTGTCTCCAAATTTCTGACCAACTGCTTTCGACTTGTCTCATTGAGCTGAGCCCAGCAGCTTACAAAGCCAGCCGCAAACAATTCCCTCCCTACAAAAGGCTGTATCACACTAAATATCAGAATCCACTTAAGCTGCAGAAAAAAGTAAATGGAATTTGTTAATTCCTTTGAGAATAGTTCATTAATGATCTCAATACCTGTAACTGTGCAAGCCTAGCACAAGTCCTCAAAGCTGGAGATGGAGATTCTCTTAACAACTCGATGCTGAAATGCCTCATCCATTCTGCCCAGTCTTCCTTCGTGCTGCGCTGGGAAGCCTCTCCTGCAGTACGTAACCTTCCATCATTAACCTGCAAGAAGCGCCAGGGGTCACCAAAGAACTTCGTTCTGTTTTGGTAGTGACAGTAAACTCCATTGGTATTGATGTAATATCCCTAATTTATCGGTTTGAAAGAAGCCTTGAGCACTCATTTTGTATGAACCACTCAATCAATAATATGAAACAAGTGCCACAAGGGAAAAAAATTTGTTGCCCCTAGGCCACAGCTAATATGCTAAAAGGTCCGCCATCAAATCTAACATGGAGATGCAGACATCATCGTAAGAACTAACTGGACAATCAACTACAAGACCCAACTGTATCAAAAGTCTATACAGTCAAACAAGTCAAGCTGACCACTCAAGAATATACATCCTGAACATTTCTACACTAAAACCAAAAAAGGCAGCTTAAACGTGAATAACAAATTAACAGAAATTACCAAAAAGTGATATGGCCTCAAACCTTAGGAGAACATACCTGGTGTCCTCTCATTTCTCTATGAAGATCAGATCCATCAGTGTACGAGTCATATTCCACATCATTAAAAGGATCACAAATCACTTCCACTGGAAGACGTCGGCTCAACTTCTGAGCAGCTGTACTTCCAGATATTAATGGTTCTCGCCGTCGTAGGCGGCCTTCAATCTCTTCAAATTCTTTGTGCTGCAAAGCATTTTCAGCTAGCATACATTCGTGGGAATAAACTGAAAGCTACGTCATAGTAAGAAACTGCCAAGGAAAACAGTACCCTTAAACGGTGTTTCAATAAAAGCTTGTGAATGGAAGGGATGAAGATTGCAAAGTCTTCACCAAGGGCATGAGCAAGACAACAGAGTGCATCAACAGCATCTTTTCGAAGTTCATCACTTTTCCTGGAAATTTACAAGAGAATATCATCACCAATAGTCCTGAGACAACAGTGGAACAATCCTATGCCTAATTCTAAGCCTAGGAAGAAAACAACTGAAAAGCTTAGTTGCAAGGTGCTTGGCATCAGTCATAGCATAAATATTCTATGGCACTTGATTATAATCACACACGATACTTTTGACTGTCAGCTGGAACCCATCTCAGAAGCTGCTGGTCATAATTGCTTTACTTGGCTCAACTACCAAGTTTGGAGATTGGACTGTAAACTTTGATGAAGTTCATCAGTCGAGGTTCGGCACCCACTTACCGAGTTTGTTACCACTACCAAGGCTATCAGGAGGCCTATAAACCTTGTAGTATGAGTATACCATTATGACGATCCTAAAAGAATACAAAAAGCTAAAACTAGTTCATTACCTAATTACTGAAATAATAAGGTTTCCCGTATTAATTGGTTAATTAAGCGGACAAAGCGAAGAGCAAGAGCAATGTAGAAAGAGCTGAAGTATTGATGTGATAACCCAAACCTGAATAAATTTATTAGCATGATTAAGTAAAATAGATATAATAATAATGAGTATACAATTTTTTTTGTAACTATCTTATAAAGTTATTTTATTTTTATTTTTTAGATTTGACTATGAGAGAAAAATAAAACAGAACCCATGATCATCTTCAGTTGCAAACTCTATCGACTCCTCTCTGCCGCTTCTCTTTCTCTCCACCAAATCATATCATCATCCTCAAATCATCGAAGGAGATCGAGGGAATTCCGTCATTAACGCATAACAATCGATTCCAATCCATTCTATAACAACTCCTTCCGTATTTGGTGAGTCCTTATTATCGTCATCTACATTCATAACATTGATTTAATTGATATTTACCTTTGATTCATAATTAGGGTAGATTTGAGGAGGATCTTGATTTTAAAGGAAAAAGATAAAACCACATTTTGATTTTTATTGACTATAGTACAGTGATCTTTGAAAATTCGTGAAAACTTTTAAGATTTGAAATAAAATCTAAATTTAATACATTATAAAGATTTGAATGTCTATTTTGCAATGGATTTTACATAATATCATTTCGAGTTGTGGATTTTGAGCTATAAATCAAAAGGCAAACATATGTCAACATGTAGGACTGGTTTATCAGTCTATTCGTGGATTTTTATAGAAATCGTTACTTATAGTTATGAAATGATCTTTATATCATTGTAAAGGTATTGAAGTCAAGTTTTCAACAAAATTACCAAAATCTTAATTTCGAGCTTTGTGCAGAAAGTTACAGACTGATTAATAAGCAAACATCAAACAGTTTTGATAAGCAGAATCCCTAACTTGTCTTAATAAACTGCTATTTTTCATAATGTTTTATAATACGAATTTTACTTTGTTGCATAGTTTTAGAAGTCTACTGTCTGGAGAATTTGACGAAATAATTTTTGGGATTATACGTGTGAAATTATGAATTTTAGTACGTCAAAACGTCAAACTATATGATTTCTGCAATAACTTCACTTTGAGCCTTTACATTGATTTGAAATACTCAAGATCTATATGCTTATTATATATGATTGAAAAGCTCTACGAGTCTATTTTTTCAACGATATAAAAAAGTTTATGAATTTTGATATTTGTATGACAAGTTATGACTATTTTCGTAACAGGACATAAATCTATCCTACCCTAATAATTTGATGAAATGAAGTGTGCGAGACTAAATTTTGAGGTATTTTGACAAGTATTATTTTTACACTTCAATATTATCTTATTTGATAAGTATTAAATATTTCAGTAATTATAATTCATTTAGTCATTTATATGATTTAGTTGAGTGATATGACGTTGACATTATTTTCATTAATAATCCAGGGTGATTGTTGTGTTTTGAGCTTTGTTGCAATCTGTCTTTCTCATCTCATCGTCGATTATTTCACAGGTGAGAGTCTATTACTGCCCTTTCTTTCAACTCCATTGTTTTTTTTATAGACCTATCCTTTAGTACGATCGACATACGTCATACTATTCATTCGATTGTGTCGTCAATTAAGACAATTTCATGCTTTCATTGGTGATCGACGGTGGGGCATTTGTACTCTTAGTGTTAGTCTATTTTTAATACTCTATCCATGTTAAGTTCATCGATCACCACTTTAGTTAAGAGTTGCTCCTCGATCAAGGGACAATTCTTGACAACATCAGTAGTCGGATAAGTCCAGAGGTTACTCTGGCCTTCCAGGAAATAGAGCCATTGGGGCTTTACCCTTAGAATGACTCAACGAGTGATATTTGTCACTCGGATCACCTTACAGGCTTACGTAGGTGGTCATCCCGAGTGTAACTGTGAGTATGATTATGGATATTCATACCCCCATGATGGAATTTATTTGATGGTCCCAGGAGATTTATTTTGTACATTTCTATGTACGCCCCAGGACCCGACATCCCTGCTATTCTTGGTGTTAGTTATATCATCCGTTCTTTACATTGGTAGGTGTTTTACTCATTTACAGTTATATATATATATTTGGGGAGTATACATGTTTTCATTTTACGGCTTATAACCCTACTGTCTATTAGCTATTACTTTATAGAATACTCTCAATTGTTCTCTACCCTTTTGTTTACATCTACCAGCTTTCTTGATATTTGTAACCACTATCCTTCTTTGGGTTTGTATGCCATTTGATCCTTGTGCTAGATTCTCGTTCAGCTTCACAACTGACGGTTTTTATCCCTTTGTTTTCTTAACAGGTTGACAGGTTTAGCTGGACGTTGTGGATATTCGACCTCGAACCTCATAAGACCGCATGCACCGTTTTCTGATTACTTTCCAAACCACCTATTAGCTTCCGCATTAAGATTTGACATTTCTTTCCGTTGAACTATTACATTTTATCATATTTCGATTGAGATTTTTGTCTATGTACTTTGGATTCCATGCTTTCTTCCAAGGATCTTGATGTTTGTGACTGTTATTCATTTGAAGGTTTCTTTCTTGTTTTAAAGGTTTACGTGGACTTTATTTTATGTTTGGGTTGTTCACATGCCGGTCATGTCGGTTTTGAGTTTGGGAGAGACAATTGTGTTATCATTTTCAGCGAAATAATATGGCATATATCATTTAAAAACAAGCGTTTACATGAGACAATAAAAATCACTGACCCATCAAGGACTAGCTTCAGATGATGAACTAAAGAAGAAATATGACCAGAGACCTGAAAGAAAAAAAAACATGTCAGAGGAGAAAGGTTTTCAAGGGACAAATGATTCCCACAACACAATCCTCATCATGTTAAACCACCTGCACACGAGGGATCAAGCTTATCAGAGTATTGATTGCTGCGTGCCTTATATCCACTGATGCCTCCACTTTGAATAGACGGATGAGTGCAGGAAGAAGAAGATGCATATGTTCATCCAATGTCCCTATATTGTCAAAACGATGAACACTTTAATGAATACCACGATAAGTTATATTGCATTGGGAAGACAAAAGTAACTATAGGCATGTTCAAAGCCGATCAGAAGAAGTGATTCGAAACCAAGATCCAACCTCCGAAAACTTCAAGCGTATGGAGGATGTGAGGTACATAAGTATAGTCATTAAATCTTTCAGCATCACTAAGAACTTGTATGCAACAAGGGAGGATATCAGGAAGATGCTTTCTGAATTCATCATTCAGGGCGACACAAAGTTGTTCCACCAAATGTAAAATCTGCAATTTTCTAGACCAAATTCAGTTTTCTCTCCCTTTAAAAAGACAACAGATACAAAAATAATAATATTATTAAAAATGAAAAATCCAATACATACAGGATAGCCACGTGGAGAGCGGTTAACAACAGGAAAGCTGAAGGATGCCCACAGCTCAGAAACCAGTAAGAGTAACTCAGGAAGATACTTATGAATATGCTGAAAGGAAAACATGTAACTCAATATGGGTGAATTGGGATAATCCAGAGAATGATTCAAATCATTGTTGTCTTAATTCAACAGTACCTGACGAACAATAGACACAAGAGTTCCCAGTTTCCACGTAATGAATTCCTTCAAGGTATCATCGCACGTACGCAGCATGTGAAATAAATCAGGCAAAACCTAGAGAACAGTTGATGTGTGAAATCATGAATCAAGCAAAAGCTAACAAAGAAACATTCACAATCTCTCCGGCACTGCAAAAGCCAAATCAAAGAAGAGCATGGGATAGATGCAATTGTGCAACTATGCGAGGATTACATTGAGCACAATAACCCTTTGACTATCACTTTGTTCGTGAAGTCAAGAATTTATATAGCTGCCATCTACGTCTTCACATTAGCCAAGACAGCTTCATAATTTAACTTGGAACAATTCATCTCGGTTCTGTCCTCTAGCTTTAAATTCAATCTAAACCTTTTATATTGCACATCATATTGGCAATTTACAACTTCTAGAAATAGCTAGCATCTCATGTTACATCAGTTAAGAAGCCACGCAGCTAAACAACAGGACTGAATAGGTATACCCAAGAGAGCCAAGACCAACCTTTGGCAAGTATGGCACACAGCTGAGCCCCATGGACTGTGAATAAATAAAAGAAAAGAACATCTGGGTTACTTCAGGTAAACAAATTAAGACAAAGATGAAGATGTGGAAACAGAAAAAGGAGCATAGGAAATTATACAATACATGGATGCTTAAAGTGATATCTCACAGGAAAACTTTCCAATTACCTTAAAAATGAAAAAAAGTGATCCAACCACTTTTTGATGGTAACTGCACAGTGAAGGATCTCTAAGAACACGCATGAGAGAATTTATAGCGACCTAAGGAAGCAAACACAACATTATTAGCTGCACGTGGATATTTATATAAATATACTTGTATTACCCATATTTACCGTTGAATAATATTCTTCAGATGTCGCAAAGGAAGGCCAAAGGTCCACAGGTAGATCATCTATAGATCGTATCTGGGCACTTGCATCATTTGTAGGATTAGCATTTTCACCCTGTGAGCCTGGCAAGCTTGGCTGGTTGCGCTTCTGGATGTAAGGGTCCAATGCACCCATAATACCAAGGACCTGGGACCAGAACAAACCAGTCAAAAACATAAAACGAGGAAGAATAACCAAAAAACTACGTTAGCAAGAGACATGCCTTCAGTACTTCTCTTCTGGTGGACCATGCTAAATCTCCATTCAGCAATTTCAGAAGCAACCCTAGCAATTGAGGATAGTCACTATAAGGAGAGATTACATACCTGCCGATGAAAACAAGGAGATCTGAGAAGGTGCCACCCCAAACCCAACAAAAGTTCAAAACATTGTGTAATTAAGATGGTAAGATGCATATTAGTAAACTGGACCTAGTAAGCTTCAACTCGTCATAGAGTTGGTTCTTCAACACAGTATCAGCACAAATGACAAGTGATAACGAATTCAAATTATGTAACCCCATTTATCCGGCAACTAAAATGAGGCAAACCAGTGCAGTGCCCATACTAGACCCTCATTGATATGAGGCCCTGAGGGGATTAGTCAAGATACAAATAGTATAGTGAACCTTCTATTAAAAATACGCAATTTTAATGGTCGGTTCCTCAACACAAGCCAAGATAAATGGTTGAGATGGACATCAAAATAGGAAACTTTGATTCCAGAAGCCTTTGATATACTGTTCATTTTCTTATTTTCACCTTTTTTTTGTGGATGGAAAGTGGTTTTTGGAATAAACGACACATGAAAAATAACATTAGATTCATTGAGGAGTGATAACTGGTAACTAACCCTGTGCTCTGTACAACTTGGCCAAGGGTAGTGACAGCCACTTCACGTTTCGCAACAGCTGCTCCATCCAGTAAAGCATCAACAATGAGTTGCATGAGTTCTGGAATATACTGTCTCATCGCAAAGCCTCCCTACAAGGACGACAAGGCATGCCACAAACTCTATTATATTCAAAGAAAATTAATATATAAGGGAACCAAATATAAATTAGCAATTAACGGATGACAACTTGGAGGAAGAGGACAGGCTTACAATACATCGCAGTAAGGACCAAATATCAGCTAATTGCATATTGAGTTTCTATCTTTTTAAATTTTAATCAATAAAAGCAATAAATTTTTATTTAATGCCAATGAAATTTAGAAGAGCATCCTGCGCCTGTGGTGGTTTGATTGTGTCTGTTGATAACCCTTGGCATATCCAACACGCGAGATACCAGAGGATGGTTGTGCAAGGTTATTTGGATGCAGGAGAGGTGGTTCATAGAAGTAATCAGTTTGACTGAAAAGACCACTAAAGAATCTATAGTGAAAGGATGAGGCTACATATCTGTGAGGCAACAATGTTATTTGGGCACTGGAAAAAAGCATAGAGAACAAGCATACCACTCTTGCAAGATCTCCAACAGTTACAAGAATTCCGGTGATGAAACCAGTATTAGCATTATTTCCTGCACCCTCCCGCAATTTCGCAACCAAGGCCTGAAACCAAAAGTCTTAACTTAAGCAAAAAAGCAGCATGTAGAAATAACAAACCCAGAGATCAATCATGATTTCATGAACCTTGTGTATAGGAGCGACATATGGAAGTATCAAACGCTCGCAACTGCGTATTAGGCAACCCAAGGATTTTGCACTTTCTTCCCTGCATTTGTTATCAACACTGCAGAAAGCAAACCATTGATCAATAATTCAACATGATAGTCTGGAGGAAGCAAGCTCTTTAACCTGAAGACCATAAACCACTTCATGAGGTACCTCTTCTCCAAGTATGTTAAAAGCTGTATGAGATGACGTCGAAGAGCAGGAAGAACATATGCTGGATTCTTTACTGATAATCTTCCGGCCACAGATATGGCATACTCACGCACTTCAAAATCCTACATAAAAAATGCAACAAATGCACTTAGTCCTACATAAAAAGTGTCAACAGAATAGCGCCAATAGCGAGGCAACGAATTAATAAACCGAGCATTTTTTTCCATATACTCCATGCAAAAAACACACTTAATCCAAAAAGCAAGAGCACCACAAGGAAAAATCAACAGAAATCACAGAGCGGTAGCTACAGCTCAAATCCAGAATGTAAACAAGGCAAGCAACAATTGAATGATAAGAATTCACACGTATAGAACATTCTAACCATCAGACAAAGACGGAGATGATACCTCATCATTTAAAGCAGCGAATATTGCACTCAAGCTATCAGCTTGGGCTAAAAAATCATCAAAGCTACCATTTTCATGCAGCGATTGGAAAATGGAAGACCGGACACAAACATCAGCATCAGCAATAGCAACAATGAGGAGCTTTTCCACAACCTGTAGCAGCAAAATTCATAACAAAATAACATCTCAATAAGCAAAAAATTTCTGTCCAAAAGGAAAAGAGAATTTATGCGAGTATTCACCTAGCAAGTATAAATTCGCTTTGATAATTAAAATTAGATAACGAATACCTCTTCAATGAGACGCTGCCTCTTACCCCCACCTCTACTGGACCTACTAGAACTGAATTTACCGTATGCTGAGCCCAAGAAGAAATTCGAAAGTAACCTACAACAGCACAACGCAGCATCTTTTCTCGTAGCACCATCTTCATCTTCTAGAAAAGGAAGGACTGATTCCTTCGAAAATTCAAGGAGGTCATGACCCTACAAAAGCAGAAATCAAGAAACCATAAAGGAACAGTTTGCCAAAAGCAAAGCATAACAGACTGGGACAAACCTTAAAATTGAAGTGAGCAAGAGTCTGCAGAGCAAGCTGAACCAGAGCAGGACTCGAAAGATCTGCAAGGAGTAAAGGTGTACCCAAAGCATTTCCACGAACAGTTGCAACTGGTCTTGCTTGAGCAGTATGGGTTTTGGAGAGAGCCGTAGAGATTGTTTCAAGTAAACGATCTTGAATTGTTGCGAGCAAGGAGGGTATGCTGAGTAGGAAGAGAAAAAATTAATGACATTGTAATACCACACAGAAAAAAGAAAAGAATATCAGGTGGCCCCAAAACAAAATAATGGTCATTTGCCGGATACAAAGTAACACAAGCAAAAGCAACATTCCTGTTCCTGCAGCCACCATGAATTTGAAACAACTTCATGAACACCCTACACCAGGGAGAAAGGACAAAGAAGAAAAAAAGCCCACACCCTCAACCAGTACCTGATACCTCCTATCCTCTTTTTTCACTTATGATTTCTACCACCCTGCTCCAACCGAATCCAACTCCTGATGGACTTCATCAAACAGGTTGTTTATCTTTACATGAACTGTAATATCTACAGGGATCTTTAACAGACAGTTGTCTTTTAACAGGTTGCCTCAGAGGGCTCCTAGTAATAGATCGCCATTTCGCAAGGCATTCCAATTGCAGCAACTCATGGAGAGTGCTCAATTGCACATCAAAGTTCGAAAGTAATATGCATATGATATGAAAGATCATCACTCCATCAGATCGCAATTTGTAATGCACCATTACCTGATACTAATTTGCTCAAGGGCTTCCACAAGCTCAAGTGAGAGACCGGTAGAAAACATGACATCTAAAAGGCCACGTACATGAGGTTCCATAGCAGGCCCCATCGCTTTCGCGATGCTTCCAACACAAGCCAATGCCTCCGGAGAAGGTCTACCTTTACGTGGGGAAATCTACATAGACAAATTCCAACTGTGTAAAAACCGAATTCACAATTGTGGAAACGAGAGAGTGACATTAATCAAAAGATGCAAGCCACAAGATATTTACGGCATCGCGTATATGAGACATTATTGTCGGCAAATAGTGAACAAGTTCTCCATCAAGAGCACCAGCCATCTCTCCAAGAGCAATAAACCCACTCGCACGTTCAGTTGGCATTTTAAGAACTGTAAGGATGTGGTTCATACAGATCTGCAAACCAAATAAACTCTGGTCAACAATTGCCAGAGAAAAAAAATTGGAAACAGCCACATTCTCATCTACTAAGAATAGGAAAACATACCGTTAAATAATTTGTCACAAAACGGTCGCGAAGAAAGTGGGCAATACGAGGAAGCAATGATGTTATGCTCAGGCGAACAAGCTGATTGCGATGTTCGAGATACCTGAGAACGATTTCTGCGACTTCCCTGTATCTTGACATCATAAACTCACCGGTGTTCCTGCAAGTTCAAAATTCAATAACTGGAGAAATGGTGCAATTGGTACTGCTTTCAATCAAATCTACTTGTCATGTGTACAAAGCTTACGAAGTCCTCAAAGATTTCCGACACTGTCAAACCTTGACCACAAGTTTTGGCCAGCAAGTTGACTAGAGGACATAAATATATTGCTCAGTGAAAAATAAAATATCATTCCCACTCAAGATGATTGCTTTTGCTAAGAGCAGCAAAATTACAGAAATGAAACACGATCATTAGCACCACCACATCCAAAGAAGCAGTATGCAGCCTTGACGTACACCACCTTGCAGTCTGATTGCTTTTCAGTTTTACCAGAACTGGTGGCAAAGTCCTATTTGAGCAACGGTTTCAAGACACCAAATTTTTAGCGAAAAGCACTCCGCCATAAACACAAATATGACAAATACAATCCAGGCCCCCACAATACACAACACTCCACTTTTAATGTTAACGTGACACCCAGTACCATGGATGCACGTGATGCGAACCAATGGCAATGATTTTTTAGGAACGAATATGGATGAATAAAGACGTGAGACTGAAAGGTTCTCGAGGAACAATTTTAGAAAAGAGAAGTTCAAAGAAGGTACTTAATGGCTAGAAAGCGATATTGGCGCTAGTGAGAGGACGTTAAAGATAGAGTAGCATCTATGCGACAAACCCCCATTCAAGTCTAGTTTTAGTGTAGGAACAACAACAGAGAGAGAGGTTGCTAACACGTCACGAGAGGTTCCTACTGTCTGAAAAGAATAAAGAAGTAGGAATGATTCTCAGGGCCAATGAAAATCCGTCAACGACCGGCAGTGAATAGAAAACCAAATATCTATCAATCGACAATATCCGCAGGCCCAAAGAGACATCTACAGCCAACAGCTAAAGCAACAAGATCACTGGAAAACATAAAATCAATCTAAACCAGACAGGGAAGGCATGCTAAACTAAAGTTCAATTAACACGTCAACCCTGCCAGAGCAGGTTCATCAATGCTTCACACGTAGAAGAGATGTGTAATTGTTTATAAATTTCTTTCAATAATCTGCAGCTAGTTTTATCAATAGATTTTCGCTACTTTTTTAACGGGAGAGAGAATGGGGGACCTACCTCAGAAGTTCTCCAACAGCAAGTAAAGAACCATGTATGCTGTGGATGGGAGCATTTCTTCCCAACCCCTCTTGTGTAGCTTCAAACATACGATAGTACCTATACAACAAATTACGCAGGTCACACACCATGATACGAGCCAGAAGTCAAAACTCACAAAATAATCAGAATCAGATATGACAAACTGAAAAAAAAAATCCTAAGGTGAAACCTTGAGATCTAAAAATTCCAAAATGATGTCAGCCATGAATGCCAACCTAACATGGTAAAACATGTAACTAACCATTGCACACGCCAACGTGTCTCACGCTTTTCAATAACACGGAGACAAGCACGCAATGCCTCAACAGCACGCTCACGGACATCAAGAGTTGGATCTCTAAGTGCAACCCAAATAGAATCCACAAATGCGGGTACGTGAACATTGAAAACTGTGGGTGCATTTTCCGCCATTTCCTGCAATAAAAAAAACAAATAGATTTCACAGAAAAACATTGAAACTGGTAATTAAGTACAATTTTTTAGTAAAGACTCAACAATTTCACCCGCTCATCACATTTGAAAGAAAAAGAAAGGTGTAATTACATGTTTACTCAGGTCATATTTCAAAAATCGTCATGCCTATTCCATCTAGAGAAAGAAAAAAAAGGAAGCAGATGGTAATCAGAAATTCAATCGAAGACAGCAATCAAGATAACTCACTTTTAGAATTAAGACAGCTGCAAGTCGGCGATGTTCAACTCTGTCCCCGTGTAGCCATGCAAGTGAATTTCTTATCTGATCAAACAAAAAACGATTGAGTATCTACTCATACACAATTACAGATGGTAAGGACGATTTTACTGAATACCTGGTGCTCCACTTCTTCTGCAGTCATAGCCCCACCAGCCCTAGCTAGATGGCCCAACACTCTGCTGGCAGCAATAAGAGTATCACGATCACGCTTTGACTCGAAGACACTTCTAACGTATTTGGAGAACCTAGAAACCCTGGAGGCACTCTCTCCAAGAGGGAATTCAATGAGTTCATCCACTGCTCGTAAAGCTCCCAAGTTATCGGCCACATCATTACTTTCTAAAAGGTTGGATATCCGATCATAGATAAGGTCAATATAGCGTGAAAATGCTTCTCCTCCCAAATCATGAGCTGCTTCCTCGACATGTCTCCTCAGGGCTAATGCAGCACCTTCCTACTCAATGATATCACACGAATAGATAATTATAGCATAACATCCGAGCAAGTCTACAAAATGCCAACTATGTGGAATAGAAACTTTAAAATCTTCAGCTTGGCATAGTATGCTGCCACGTAGCAAGAAACCATTTCTATAAAATTAACCAGTTTCCCTTTTGGGGGCCTCATTCTCTATGCATGAGCATGTGGATACTATACCAGTTAGGGTCTTCTTCATAACATGGCATCTTATCGAATTCTATTATGTCTGGAGGTTACTTGAGGAACAATGTAAGATTTCCTTTTGCAATCATGTTGATCGACTCAACACCACCTAGTTGGCCCATCTCTTCCATCCACTACTTCTCACTTCTCCTATTCGACCATATGTCTAAAAACATAACGGAGCCTGTAATTTCAAAAGAAAAAGACCAGCTGTTTAATGCCTTAGCACCACTGCTTGTATCACCAAATTCCAATGGACACCAATCTTCGATGGAGTCGATCATAGCCATGCACAACACCTTTGGTTGTTTTAGTATTTATCTCATTATAAGTTTCAAAGTATGTTAAGATCTGATTAATTCCTGAGTCATTCTCCGAGTTGAAACGGGAGAGTTCAACATGACTAGCTTTTTCCACAGCTTTGAAAAGCAAGGGAAAGGCATCCAAGTATCAATTTCAGAATAGTATAATTCTACATACTAATACCATATCTACCACCTTCATACAGGATTGCAATTTCCCAGGAGCCTTTGTACAAAAAAAGCCATGAACACATCACCTAACAATTAATCCCCATAAAAGAGTGATTTATGGCTACTGAATCAAGTCATCCAATTTTTATTTTTTTAATTGATCAAGTTATCCAATTTATTCTCAAATACTTGGAATGAAGTATTTCCTTGACGGTCCCCTAAAATTTCATCTTTGTTGTTCTCATACTCAGCAGTTGTGAACTAATTCCAACATGCTGAGGCAAAATCATCTCATATGTTGTAAGCAAATTCATAATTGGTTTCCTTGACAAATTCATCTGCATATCCTGCCTCCACCATTCCTTCCAGTGATTATACAAATGGCTATTCATCACAAATAAGCATCCCACTAACAGTTTTTCATGGTTAAACGCTATTTTATCAAGCACGAAGAAAAACACGCATACCACTAAAAAAAGATGAAGATAGGAAGTCCATTTGTACCCTCACTTCAAAACAATATCTTCCTACTCTACACCACGTATATATCAAAGAAAATCCCCCCCCCAACCACTAATCCAAACCAACGAAGCACATAAAGACATTTCCTAAATTTTATCTCCACCAATCCGCCTACCAAATGCTAGGTATATAGACAAACAATTCATATCCTACTAAGACAGTGGAGCGTCTATTGCATATTCAAGTTACAAGCCCGTGAACGATTTTCTATCTCGTTTCTCCAGCTAGGGAAGGGAAAACTCCCGGAAATAGTAAAAACCACTCACAATCGAATGACATTCATGATCTCAAACGTCAACACTGCATTCAATGATCCTAATTGCACTCCACAGTCCTCCTCCAGGACCCCAGAACAGCTCAACTCGTCACCTATCCTCTCATCCAAATGAACTCTGGCTCAAAATTCAAAGCAATTACTGCCTCATCTCATAACACCACACATAACAATAACATCATCAGATTCAGTAACCTCCTAACTACTTCAAAATGCCGAAAAAGTGAACATTAAAATCAAGTAATTAACACACAGAACACATAATCCGAGAGAGTAACATAGACAACAGAACTCCGAGCCGCAAACCTTAGGTGCACCTCTGGTGCACAGATCCGAGAGAATCCGCTGCAGCGCCTCGTGATTCCCTGTCCCTCCGCCTCCACCTCCCCCGCCGGCACTAGACGCAAATCGCAGAGGCGGAGCACCCGACGCCATGTCGTCGCCTCCGAAACCCTAGCCGCACCTCCAGCACATTTAGACCACAGCAAAATCGAAGAAACAACACGGAGAGTGACAAGATCTCAATAACAGCAACAACAGAAACCACAGATCAAAGTGCCATCAAACACAATCCTCGTCGAAGCTGCTCCAGCTCGTGATCTATGTCTCCTTCGGCTCCCGGCTCGAACCATGGGAACACTGCTGCTGGTGGCGGTGGCGGCGGCGGCTTGGTTGCCGGAGCAGCGCGGATTTGCGTTGTGGAAATCTGAGATCGGCGGCGCTGTCGCCGATGCGATATGTATTTGTTCGCTGTGTAGTGTAGTCACGGAAAAAGAGCTGGTGAATGGTGTGGTGACTGGTGTGTGGTGTGTGGTGTGTGGTGTGTGGTGAGGTGTGCATGAAAAATAGCTGAGGCAATTTTGTTGTTGTTGTTACGTTAATTTGTTGTTGTTACGTTAATTTGTTGTTGTTTGATGGGAGTGAATGATTGGTTGGGTTCCATTGGTGTGGTGGGGATAGTAAACAGAGAATTGATGAGTAATGGTCACATTGGAAACCAAATCTATGCGAAGTATATCATGAATAAATGTAAAACTGCTTGGTCATATGATATTGTATGAGTAGATTAACTCGTCAAGTTGTCAGGCGGGTGAGACAACATATATAATATAATCCCTTCATTTTATATATTTTACAACATATACATATTTTATATGTATTTATATAAGTCTCGTTTTCATATCAATTAACGTCTGATCATCCCATATCACGTGTTAGGTTAAAATATGTGGTTTACATAATAATTGATCTTTCATGATAACTCTATTATATGTATATTTACACAAAACCATTTTGTGATGCGTTACAATACATGATACGTCAAAATATAAGACGCCCTCTATATTTTCAAACCCCATTAATCTTTTCAAATATCAAATTTTATGAAAAATAACATAACTTTATTATCTTTATAACACAAAATAAGAAATCAATAGTAAAAAAGATTATCAAGAACACTACAATCTAATATATATATGACGGCAGCATGCCATCTATTTTTTATAACATTTATTATTTTTTAAAAAGATGATAAAAAACAAAGAAACAAATCACAATAAAATAAGAAAAATCACAACAAAATCACAATAATCTATTTATAAAGAAATACACGAAACATGATGTGAGTAGACGCCACGCTCTTTATTTTTTTACATCTTTAACAAAAATATAATCTTAAAAAAATCTATTATATATAATTATAAAAAAAACATTTTGTGAGGTGTCATGGAGACGTCTAGCTATGAGACGCCATCTATATTTTTCAAACCGTTTCATTCTTTTCAAATGTCAAATTTTATGAAAATAAAAATAAAAACATAAAAACTTTATCACCTCTATGACACAAAATAAGGAATCATTTGTAAATAGATTATAAACAATCCTATTCTTATAATACAAAAGATTATAAAAAAATACTACAATCTAATGTGTGTGGGGGACGACGGCACGCAATCTTTTTCTTTTCTTTTTTTTTTGAAAAAATAGCATTTAACCTCATAAACTTTCGACCTATTATATTTTGTTCCCCTCAATTTTGAAAATAAATACTTGACCCCCTAAATTTTTAAAAAATCTTGATTTTAAGATATGGTCTCCCTCAAATATATGTATATTTTTTTATTTTTTTTTTGCCAGAAAACCCCTCTTGTAGAAGGACATGTGTCTATTTTTAAAGTTGAGAAGATCAAAATGAAAAAAGTACATGTGTCTATTTTCAAAGTTGAGAAGATCAAAGTGAAGAAAGTCTGAAGTTTAAGGGATTAAATGCATTTTTTTTTTTATAACATCTCATTATTTTTAAAAAAGATGAAAAAAAAGAGAAACAAATCACAATAAAATTAAAAAAATCATAATAATCTATTCTATAAAAGAAATACACAAGATGTGATGTGAATACATGACACACCATTTTTTTCTTTTTTTTACATCTTATTCATTTTTCAAAGGATGAAAACTAGAATGACAATCTTATTGTTGGATCGAAGTCAATTCCATAATTCAACACATAACAATAATAACAACAAGACAGATTATAACGTCAATTGATAGGGTCTGAAGATGACGTAATGTACCTAATCTATGTAAACATATTAAAGAATCAACACAAGATTCAACACATAAGCATAACATATTAAAGAATCATAAATAATCCATAAAACGCACAGGTAGTCATAATTGTTTAATCTATATCATAAAAATCACAATCAAAACAAAACGGCATGATTTTTAACACATAAACATATTAAAGAATCATAACAACCCGTGTAGAGTGCAAGACAGTATACTAGTTTATAAAAAATTATATTTAATTGTCGTTGTATGCATGTCAAACCTTACATCCACACGTGCGGAAGTCAAAACATTGCAAAATGTATTAGACGAAGGTAATAACTAAGAAATGAGAATTTGAGCGATTCAACAAAATAAACTTTAATAATCTTTTTTTAAAACATAAAGCGGTGAACTGGGCCCAACTGTTAATCCAAAAACCTAAGCTAATGGGTTATGGGTTCCTCATATATATATTCTATTCTTTCTATTTTTCCACGGTCGATGTGGGTAAACCTGCTCACACATATCCTCAACACATTGAACTCTCCTTATGCTCTACTAAAAAGTAACTGATGTTGATGAATAATTATGTTCATGATAAAGCACCAAAAATGTAACTGAATTTTAGAGGATGATTAATATTGGCTGTCATGCAGCAAGAAGAATTAATGAGTGCATTAGTTGGTGCCAACTCTACCACCATCGCTGAAACTATTAAGAACAAAGATTTTCACATCTCCCAAATCAAGGAATTATAAACGTACAAGGCATAAAATTGTCCAACACTAATGGTGTTAAACACATGCAACAATTGTCAACTTAATTGGAACCTTAAAGTCAATGAGAGCAACTGTTATATAATGAGCTGCTATCCTCACACTCACATTAGCACATATGATCCACACAAAAAATTACTTATAGATACCAGCGTTTCTTCGATTTCTTATTCCAGTCTTTCTTCCATTTGTACATTGAAGATGCCAAAGAAAACAAGCCTTGGTCGCCAAACGATCAAAATAGCAAGAATCGAGATCCCTAATCATCGTAAGGTTACTTTCTCAAAGTGTCGTTCGGGCCTCTTCAAACAGGCTTGCGAACTCTGTACACTTTGTGGAGTCGAGATAATGATAATAGTCTTCTCTCCGTCTCAGAAGTTATTCTCCTTCGGCCACCCTGATGTCGACACCCTAGTCGACAGATTCCTCTCACGGTCCCACAGCTCAACACCAGTGCATCCAGGAGCTTAAGTGGAGGCCCGGACACAAAGAAGTTCGGATGTCAAGGAGCTTAACACGCAATTCACACACATTGCCAACCATCTCTGAGGAGGAGAAGAAGCGAGGGAAGTCCTTGGATCAGATAAGAGTTGCCCACGAAGGCAAATGCTTGTGGGCAGCACCAATCGACAAGCTCAAGTTACACCAACTCTCGCAGCTGTGCTTGTCGATCGAAGAGTTGAAGAATAATGTTACGGATCAAGTGAGCAAAATTTTGATGGAGACAACAATTGCTACTTCACTTGGTGTACGAATGGTTGATCAGTATGAGAGCAAGCCACTTGACATAGTTGGCACCTCATCTGCTGTGCCCCCCTTAGCTATAATACTCATTATGTTCAGGGGGATCTTCTAATGTTTCTTTTTAAAAGGAAATTTCGAAGGATTTCCCTTTAATCGATGGTTTCCTAAGTTTGGGTTATTTCATTGTAAAGATTTCTCGCCAGCGTCTTGCTGGTTCTTATTTGCCGCTTGTTCAGCGTTACCTCTTGACTATGGTATAGGGCAATGTTGAATAAAACACCCACCGGTCTCGCTTTAATATGTACTCCTAATCAACTTCTCCTGTTTTGCTCACACAATTAGCATAGTGAAAATGGCAAGGTAATGATTTTCACCATTAAAGTGATAGTAATTCAATTTCAAGATGTCAGTGAAACCAAGTTCATGAATGTTTTGTAAGTACGGAAACATATTGCAGGATTCAATGACCTGAGTTATATATGAAAGAAAAGTAGAGGATGTTGACAGAATAGGAAAAGTGTGAACTAGCAGAACACGAATCACCATTGTTAATAGCTTTCCTTTTGGAAAAATGAAGAAACCAATCGTATTCCCTATTCAACTATAAATAACAATATTGCATTTCCAGATATGAAGAAACTCTCAGTGCAATTGAAAACCAAAAAGACTATTGTTCGGTTTCCATACACAAATCATGATGAACAATCCACGCATGTTTCCCCTGTTTCTGTTAGTTCTTGCAATATCATATGGTACATGCTTAACAGTCACACGTGAATTTCGCTCGAGATAGAAATCATATGTTATACTCCATCATGTGATTTGTAACTCTGACCAATATCCTCCGCTCTATAATTTGTCGCAAAAAAACCCCGACTTCTGATATTTCAATATTTCTGTCCTTGGCAACAGGTACGACTGTAGACAGTTTTCAGCGTATTACTTGTACTCCAGTGGCCTCCCAATGCAGTGTAGCTACATGCAGGTCTATATGCAAGAACGAGTTTTTCAAGCCGAGAGGCAACTGTTACAATCCTGGTAATGATCTCTGCTGTTGTATGGAAGGTAAAATAAAACTGAAACTTAGCGAACTCGATATAAATACAAATTTTGTTCATTTCCATTCACCCAATTGCAGCCACGAAGAGACCGGCTTAAAACGATACATTTTCCTTTGAGCCAGTAACTCAACCTATACATGACAATTTGATTTCTGACTAACGCCTGTTCTGATGTGTTTAATTTGAACAGGTGACGCTGTCGAAAATGGTAGGACGATTTGCACCCCAGTGGCGACCCAATGTATTGAAGGAACATGCAAGACGATATGTAAGAGTGATTTTCAGAGGCCATCAGGGAAATGTTATAAGCCTCTTAATCCTGTTTGCTGCTGTTATGATGGTTAATTAATAAATTTTCTGATCATCATTATCCTAAATAATGATAAATCGATACTAATAATTATCTTTAATAACAGTTGCAACTTAGAGATATACACATAGATGGACCAGTTGCAACTTAGAGATATACACATAGATGGACCAGTTGAGTTCAAACTAAATTATACAAAAGGACCCTCGTACAAAAGGAAGCTTTCCCATGTTTTGGACTTCCATACATTTCCCTACCGCGAGACCATTTGTTCTCCAAACAAGCAAAGATAATACATTCAACCCGAGAAATGAGCTGAAAAAAAGGCGCTGAATTACGATTACAGATTCAAGGAAACAGACAAAAGTTGTGTACCATATCATCCATGCTTTCATTCCTCAGCAGCCTCGTCAGAGTTATCCACATTGTCACGGATATCCGGCAATGTGCTTAAATCCATCCGGGCCTCTTTGTCTTCGCTGGTAATGGATGAATAAGAGGCATCGATGGGATCGTGTAAACCGGCCTCTGTGTTCTCATTGGCCGGTTGGGATTCAGAACTTCCATTTGTGACGTCTGACTTGCTTTTTTCATGAATCTCCGCATCACCCTCTTCAGAACCATCGGTTGTTGAAGTCCCAGCGCTTGTCTTTGCCTCTATAGTAGTGTTGTTTGATGAACTCAACAACTCATCACCACCAGCATTTACATGCTCAGTTGTATTCGCAATTCCTGACAGGTTCTTGTCCAAAACGAAAACGGTATCATTGCCAATCAACTGTGTCTCCGCTATGAGGTTCCGTCCGCTGCTAGTGTTACTTGTTGCTTCAGTTCCATTGATTAACATTGCAGAAGTCGTTTCAGAACTTGCAGCAATTGTTTTGTTTTGATCTTCTGCTTGATCATACGACTCCATCAAGATGGTAGAGTTCGGGTGTGATCCACTCTCAAGCTTAGTCCAATTAGCAGTTTTGTGATTCTGCTCTTCAGCAGCTGTTGCATTTGAAGGGGTGCCTTGTTCAGACGCCTTGCCTTCATCTGTCTGCTCAAGGGTTCCTGAAGTATCATTTCGATCCGGGTTAGAAGTGTTAGTATCATGGGCAACTTCACTTGAAGCATCATCTGCTTTGTAGAGCTCCTCGCGATTGCTTTGGCTTGCACCATCATGACCATCCTGCTCCTCCACTGCGCTCTCAATTCTGGAATTTCCCTTGGCTTCATTAGTGGTCTCTTCAGCTTTCTCATCAATTGCCTCTTCTCTCTCCTTCTCTTCATCCATAAATTCCTCGTCGTGCTCAGCTTCAGCTTCACTTTTCTCTAGATCATGTTCATCCACGTCGTTGCTGCCACCTCTTAGTAAGTCGTCCTCGTCCTCTTCTCTATCATCAACCTTTGTTTCCTCTGGATCTTGCTCTTCCTCTTCAGGTTTGCCCTCATCCTCTTCCCCTTCATTTTCTTCATTATCCTCTACAAGCTTCTCATCCTTGGACACATTGTCCAACCTAGAGAGATCCTTTCTCCCAAACTTCATGATTTCACCAGCTCTCTCCATATCTGCCACAAGTTTCGTTTCTTTCTCATCGAATTCTCTCTTCTTTTCATGAGAACGCTTCACCTGGTAGAGTAGCCAGAAGCAAACAGCAAGCAAGAGACAGATCTGAAGAACATGCTTGACCTTGATGCCTTTGGATCTATAGTTCCTACTCGGCGACTGCTTATACATGACAAGATTTCCTTAAGCACAGCTGGAGACCTGCTTAATGCCTACATGACATGCTGAATTAGTCCACGAACATGTGATGATTCATTGTATGCATTTGTATTTGCCGTGCAAATCAAAGGAAGGGATCTCTCCGGTCAAAATTCAAGATCTCCTTGGGGACTACTAGGTCTGGTCCCTATATACCCCATAGATTTTAGAACTCTATCCAGACATATCTAAAAGCAGTGTAGCACACCCGCAGAAACATTATCGACAGAATTAATCATGCACAAATGTTTACACATTTACTGGAGTTTCTTCTACTTCGAAAGTCGAAACACCAAACACAAGGCCTAAGATTGGATGCTATCCCATTTCCTCGACGAGATCAGTGAGGATAAGTGCACAAGACATCAAGCTCGAGCCACCATGACAAGAGAAACGAAAGATCTTTCTCCTAGGTCCTAAGCTGATTCGGAGACTAAAAAAGCCAAGTTAACCAAACCAATCAACCGCGTCATCTAATTCACTGGCTGCACTTCATTTCGGCCCCTAGACAAGGATATCTTTCCGATGATTCCATAAACCAAAATGCCAGCAACGTGACACAGTAACAGAAACACTTGCACTCCATTCGTGAAACAACAAGCCCCAATCACAATCGCGAAATTGAATACTATGGGAGTAACTCAATTAGCATACACAAACCATTTTCTGCAAACAAGCCCCTAAAGATGATAAAAATAATATAATATAAAGGAATAAAAGAAGCAGCTACACATTTACAGCAAAGTGAACTAGTGGTAGCTAACCCTAGAAGACCAAGTTCAAGCGAAAGGCAAAAGCCCAAGAAACCCAACAAGTAACTCTTCCGTCACAGAATCCAAAGTGAAAAATGAAAATTCACAGCAAAAGCAATGAGTTTGCGACCAAACAATTGGAAAACCCAGTGGCAGCAATGCAAAGCACAACACCAAAAATCCAAGAACATTAGCAGAAACCCAGATGAATTTACCTCGAGAAACAGCAAATCAAGCACCCACAAACCCACAATTGAAACACAAAGATCGAAGTTTTTTGGGAATTAGGGTTTCTGTTTCTTGAGCTTTCAGGGTTTGAGCCAATTGGGTTTGCAGTGAAGTGGAAACTGGAGTCAAAAGGGTAAATCACAAATCACCTCACAGTGATTTTTTTACCATGAAAGGAGATAGATAGAGAGAGAGTGGAGGATGAGGAGAGCTTTAATGGTGGTGAGCAGAGCAGTGTATGGATGCAGTGAAAGCACGGAGAAGAAGAGTTGAATATGCTGCTGAGTGAGCTGTGTTGAGCTGGGATGAGGTAAAGGACAAGAGTGGTACTGGGCAAAGAGGGAGATGACCCAACACATGCTATGTGTATGTATCACCAACCCATTATATGAGTGCAGTGTGTTGTTCCTCCAAGTTATGGCAAAACTCCTGTTGTTTGACTTATGAAAGTAGGTTTGGAACACACATTAGACAGACATATTTTACAAACATGTAATGATATATTACTAAGTTGAGATAGAACGACAGTTTATCCAATAAATATATGAAAATAAATAAATCATAATCAGATTGACATATGAATGTTGACATCAATTTCGAAAAATATATCATATATTAAGAGTTTTGGTAACATGATTTTGTATAACTACTCTTTTTTCCTACAATTGGAAAATACTGTGCCTCATACTTCTGCTTGTAAACAATCACATTTCCACTATAAGATGACATTTTGCTGGTTAGCTATTCTTTAACTATACTTCATGCTGTGATCAGTATTTTGGAAGTGAACATTCCGTTGGAAGCGTGCCATTGAACCTCTTGCTGTCTTGCCAATAATCATAGACGAGGCGATTCTTCCTGACCCATTTGAACAATCTCCTCCGATTCCATGTCAAGGAACTAAAACTCTCTTGATTCCACCAGTTCGTCGAGCTTGCCGCGCTGCAGTTTTTCAGGTCACCTTTCCAAACACAGGCATTAATCTTGTGGTTACTAAATGATGCTATGAAAGGAGCCTTTGTCCAATCGATCTTGATCGTCCCGCTCGCCGTTCCATATGCTGTGCTGAATTGGGAATGCAACTCCCTTGTCTTTGTGGTTCCTGTATAATCTAGCTGGCACCCAATCTACCATGAACCTGCAATGTACAGATATAGTTTAATTAGGTATTAAAAAAGAAAGCGCATGTTTAGGCTCCATAATGTTTATCTAGCATTAGAAAATACCATAGTTAACATTCATATATGTTTTACAAAGCCTATTGTATGATTTTTTACAAAACCTTTATAAATATGTGTTGCAAAACAATCAACATATAGACTCAATCCACTATGTTATAGCTCTACCGAGGTTAAATCTTTACATGATGACCATGAGAGGCTCTCGAACTAACTCTCAAGTTTTGACAAGAAATTAGGCTGATTGGTTGTGTTAAAACCCTGCATTATCCTTCATATGTGTTCCAGGCTCGTTTGCTTGCTAGTATGACTCTGTCAAATAATAATTAGAACTATTTGAAGAAAGAAGATCCAAGACTTACACAATCTGATAGATGTTACAAAGTATTGAATACGTATGGAAGTCTTTGGTGGGGTCGTACCACAGATTGATCTTCTCTTCCCTGTTATCATATCCATCACAGTAAACACATTTGTTCGAAGAATATAAGGCTGCCCCTCCAGGTTTCCAAGGAACTCGAAATCTAGTTAATCGCGGTTTTGCTGATCTGAGGCAAGCTGAAAATATGCATTTCCGATATCATAGGACATCCATGTATTCTGCATAGATCATGGACTGAACGAAATAAACCAAAATACATAGTGTTCGTACATAAAAGGCGATGACTGTTCCAGACGAATCACCCTGTATCAGCTTTATTTGTGTATCTATTTGCCCAAACAGGAACTTATCCTTGGATGCAGCTGCAGCACCTGCAAATGCCAACAAAAACCAAAAAAACATGATGCGAAGGAACACAACTTATTCTTCTATTTCACAAATGCAGCCAAGTAGACAACTGCCGGATTCTCGATCAAGCTTCAAGCTAATTGATTTGCCATCGGCGGAGGTGTTGACATGAGTAGGAGCCCATACTGTGTTGAAATCACTGTCGAGCGTCCATGATGTCATGTTAGCAGCAAAAGGAACTTGGATGAAACACATAGCACTGAGCAACGCGACAAGAGTTTTGTTCCTGAAACATTTTCCCATTGTTCCTTTTCTTTCTTCAGACGCCGAAGAAAATTTATGCATGTGATAAATAGATGTTATGTCGTCGGGTAATGTAGTTAGACTATATATAATGTGCGTAGTATTTTACAGCTTGATGAGCAGGTAAACCAATGAAATCAAAGCCCTTGTATCAAGGAAGTAATATCTTTTGAAAGAAGCAATGAAATGCTTGTCAATATCAGCATGCCAATGTGCAAAGAATCTTGATGGATTCATTACAACATCACCTGTTGCATTCCAAGTATCCATTATTTGCATCTCTTCACAGTCCAAGACGTTCTCTACTCTTCATCTCACATTAGTTATGAAGCATTCCGTTATCAGTTACAGGTATCTATTCTAACTAGTAGGTATTAGTTATGGGCAGATTACCTAACACATTCTCAAAGTTTGTGAACCCATACTAATGTTTCACAAACTGTTCGCCAAGCAAACAGGTAAACTTTAACAGATTCGAGTCTGAGTCAAGATAACCCTTTTTAGAACTAGCTTGCGACAGTGGGTTTAATACAACTTCGTCGAATTTAGGAAAAATAGACAATTCTAAGGTAAACTAACAAATTTAGGCCAGTGAGTATAAAAGAATGAAAGATTTTTTCTATTTTTACAGAGTTCCACTATAACAATCTATAATTAGTCCATGTATACTCAAAAAGAGCCAGAGCTTCCATGAAAAGTGACTTTGCTGGCTTTACTCTGATGTAGACTTTCTTCGTCATGAGTCTAATGCTCCTTCAGGACGTAGTCCGTTGAAGGTGGCCATGTTGTTGAAAATGAAGTCTGGTCGAGGCTCTAGATGAGGCCGGACTGTAACTAGGGACGCGTTGGTCAGGGCGGAATCTGCTAGGTCGAGCCTTCAGATGCGAGGGGCAGAACCTCCATTGCCATCTGAAATCGAAACACAAAGACGGAAGGGAAGTCTAATCAGGCAAAAATCACAGAAGCGATATGTTTAACAGAGCCTAGTCCACACCAAAAGAGCACAAGAGGACATTTTCTAATGAAATCAAAATCTGATTTTCCACAAAAGACTCGTATACCAGAAGATATGAAGTTAAGCATATCAACTACAATCAAATGCTTCAGGGATTAAGGAAATCACAGTCACAAAGCCAGGAAAACAGTTATAACATCGAGTTGCAACACAAATATACAACAATCACAATCTTCAGTGGGCCCGTCAGGATCTTAGATCCATCAGATGGTAATAATAACACCAGAACGAACGGAAAGCATGATCATGCAACCAATCTGCAATTTAAGTACATAATCTATACACCGATTTTTACTCGAAAATGACAGCATAACAACGACATTCGACACATATTCCAACAAACAAACCTAGACTAATCCTGAAGTGATGTGCAACTCAGTAGGGGCAGGGTTCATATGATCCAACGTACAACTTAGTAGGGGCGCTCGCCAACATAATTAACAGGTGGATCATAGTTGCAGGTAACAAAAGCATAGCCAAATACTCGACTCTAGCGCACCCTAAACGCTCAGTCTTTTTCCACATAACTTGGGTATAGTGCAGGCATTGTCCCTGTAAGCATGAGTTCAAAAAATAGTTGTAACTGGACCTCTCGTCCACCCATAACTTCACAGCGTCAACCCCACTCAACTCGTTTTCCATCAGTTTTCGACTGAATTAATAGGTGAACGTAATTGTCCCCAACATAATCCCACACACGCTGGGTTTCTAGCCCCAGCGAATAGCAGTGTTGTGTTTCTTGCCAATGCATTGTAGCATGACCTTCTTTATATCTGAATCAAACCAATGTAGCCAAACAGAAAAAAAGAATATTTTTAAGAAGATGTGCAGGAAAACAAAATAAAAACAACATACTTCCTCGAAGAAAATTAGAAAAAAATGAGGTCTTCCACTCAAACTTTTTGTAGATTTGATTCCACGACATTAACAAAAATCAAACCTCAAATGACGAAAACCGCTGCCCCTTGAAATGCTTGTAGAAGCCATCTGACGAATCCTGGGAGTCGAATGTTATCAAAGCACTATACTTGTCCTCCATCTCATCGTTCCTAGAAAACCAAAACATAGAATTAGATATTGACAACTAGGTAGTGTTGAATAACCAAATCAATAACAAATCAGCACCTGACAATACGCATTGCAAGCATGTGTTGAACAAAAGCACCACAGAACTGGCAGAAATCCGCATAGGTCATGTGATTCGGCACACCAAGCACACATACAAGAGGTTTTCTTCCCACTTGACATTATCACAATTGAAGTCAACTTCACTCGAGCAAACAACGAACATTTACTAACTCAGAAATCGCGATAGAATGGGGCTGATACCTATGCACAATCAAATCATTATCTTTATCAGCATGCTAAGCAGCTAATCACATTTCAAAACTTTTCAAGCCCTTGCCTCCTTTATCACTACACAATCAACACATTCATCTCCTTCGTTGCATTGAGAATTTAATTGAACAAAAAACTATGTTCAGATATTCGACCAAGAAAAATTTATGTTCAGATCAAAACTTAGCTTGCACTTAACATGAACGATGCATTGATACTTCTTAGTACTTGATAGAAAACACGAATCCATAATCTGAGCAAATCACGAAAAATTTACGGGTAGATGCGAAGAGGTTGAAGCGACGTCGTCACGGAACAACTGCATGACGCCTCTGGTCTCTTCGATTCTAGGGCTTCCCGATGAAAACGCTAGGGTTTGGATCGTCGCCGAGGGGGAGGCTTCGCCGGCTTTGCCGCCATAATCCATCGCCGACGGTGGAGATCGGAACTCGGAAAGGTAGGGCGGATGGTTGGAAGGCAATTAACTTCGCTTTATGATTCACGCGAAACAAGACCAGGCGAGGCAGGCAGTAGTTTAATGTGCGAAAAACCAAACATTATGAGCTTGTTTCTTATGGATAAGGTTGTATTTTTTTTATTCAAAATAATTATAATAAATTGATTATGGATGAATTACAATTCATGTCATATGACAATTATATATTGTTTTTAAAAAATTATTATAAAATATTAATAATAATTTCAATTATATAATATAATATAACGCAATGTCATAATTTTGAAACGGACGGAATATTATTTTTTTTCTGCTCTTAGAATGACCCAATTTAATCACTAAACTAAAAAAACCCAATCACTTACAAAAACAATTTAAAAAATATCAGTCATACAACTAATTTAGGGAGAAGAGAAAAGGTATGATAAATAATTCCTGAAATAAGGATTATATCATTTAGAATAAATTATCTTTTCAAGTTTTAAACTTGATATTCGTCCGCTTCAAATTATATAAAATAATTTGATTCAAAATAAGATTTTATATAAGAATTTAATTTGATTAATATATAAAAATTATTAATCATCCCTTCCACTCCTCAACCCCTTCAATGAAAAGACAACTATATTCTTTTCAATCCCACAACAACACCTCACATCTAACCCAATCGATATCCAACACTCCTCCTTTATTATAAGAGTTATAAGAGGTAGTTGTGGAAATCAAAAAGAAAATAAGGAACGTATATCATTCGGGGGATGATTACCTCAATGTTTCAGCATCAAAGACGCACTGTTTTACAAATAATATAAAACAGTATGTCTTAATGAAATATTGATAGTTAAAATTTTTTCCAATATATTATCAATCAGTATGACATCAAAAATGAAATTTAGGTTTCGAGCACATTTCAGAATTAGAATTTGTTCAAGACACACTGTTTTTCAAGTGTAAATAATTCGATTATACGAATTTTAGAATATTGATTGAATTGATACATTTGTTCATGCATATATCAATTAAATTCAGTCTTTTTAATCAAATTTGAAGAACAAATTCTAGATTTAGAAATTTTACATGTATCGATTAATACAATGCGTCTTTTCAGTTACTTTTGATGAACCGAGTTTGATGCTTGAGTTTAATTTGGATTGGGTTGCGAATTTGAATTTGGTTGTTGGGATTTTCGCAGCGGTTATCGTTTGGTTTCGAGATTTTGAATTTGTTATTTGTTGATGACGCGGTTCGATTATTTCTATTTTGGATAACGGAAACCTATATCTGATGTGAATTATTTTCACGGTTTGTACCTAATGGATTTTTTTTTGTATTTTATGGGAATTTTTGCTTAAATTTAAAGTGATATATTAGAAATATTTGATTTTTATTTAATAATTTTTATTTTATTTTTTCATCAAAGTTTTAAAAAATCATTTACTTAAATTATACATCGTTGATTCTAACTCGTTACACTTAACTTTTTGCTGGCATGTAACATATCCCTTTCTTTTTTTTTTTTTTAATATATACTTCGCTTTTCTTAGACATGCAAATACAATAAAACATCCTTGTAACATTTTTTTCACCCCATTTTCCTTTTTCTATATATATATCTTCACTCGCATCTCACCCTCCCTTCCTCTATAAGAAATCTCCGATTACCTTCTCTTCGCCCTTCTACGGCGAATCTCAACTCATCTCCGTCGCGCGACTCCGGCACTGACCTGCGGCGATCTCTTCCCTTCTCCGCCCTTCTTCGCCGGAGCCGCCGCCGCCTGCTCCGGTTCTCATCCAGCTCGAATCGCCCCAGGGTTTGCACCTCTTCATCGGAACCCTAATTTATCGAAGACAACTCCCTGATTCCGCTAACATCAGATATCGTCGATTTCTACTTGAATGCGACGAATTTTTGTCAAATTAGGGTTCCGATTCGGGTTGTTTTTGAAGTTGGAGTGGGTAAGCACGTTTTGAGACTCTTTCTTGCACTGATTGGATGCGAGCGAGCTGTTTAGGGCTGAGATTTTCTTCAGCTTGAAGGTTAGTTGACAATTGGGGGTTTTGAACTCGCGCGTGTCTGTATCGCGGAACACTGTCCTCGATCGCTATTGGTACGGAAAAGATTAAGTTATATGCTTGCTGCATTTTGAGGTTTGTGTCCGTGGGAGCTATGGATTGGTACAGGGATGAAAGTTTGGGTTTGGTTTAAGTTTGATTAATTAAAATGTGCAATAATGTTCAGCTGTTTTTTTGCTGGAACATGTGGGATTTCTCTTTTGAATAGCATCAGGAATCTTGATGTTATGATATTGCTGTTCAATGGTGTCTTACTCTTTCGACACAAAATTCTGTCCAGGGCTTGTGAAGACATGGGGTCCAACACTGCCAGTGCATCCCAGGATGGTCGAAATTCAGGTAATTTTTGATTCAAGAAGGAAAGGAATGAGTATTCTGAGGTATTTGTGTAATTTTAATGTGAGAAATGCCTAAATTATTATGCAATTTTCGCATTTTCAATCCGTCTAGTGCTTTGGATTTTGAGATGCTGTCATTTATTCTTTTTGTCATTTTTTTTTGCCACAGATGATGATGAAGAATATGAGGAACCTGAAAAAGGAAACCGGCTGCTGGGTTTTATGTTCGGAAATGTTGATGATTCTGGGGAACTTGATGTTGATTATCTTGATGAGGTATCATTGCATATATCCTTTGAAGTATTTTAATTTATGAATTACATTCAGCGCACGTAAATTGCCACATACATTAAGTATACACGTGAACAATATTCATGTGATGAGGAAGGATTACTTTCTTCGGTTTTTCATTATCGCCACCTACGATGTTCTTTAGGCCATAGTTATGTACTTCAAAGTGGATATGATCTTTCACCGTGTTTCATGATATTTTCTCTCTCTGACCTTTTCCATGTATTGCTTACGGATTTTATTTTTATTTTTATAAAATTCCTACTTTAATGTTCTACAGGATGCGAAGGAGCATCTTGCTGCACTAGCTGATAAACTGGGTTCATCATTGACTGAGATAAATGTAAGGAGTCTGCATTATGTTCTTGTTTATGATTCAAGTTAATTCCATGTTGATCAATTGGCTTTCATGTTATTGACGTTAAGTTCTTAAGTACTGATTGCGTATCTTTTTGGTGAAAACTCTGATGTCGTCCAGTTGTCTGCACAAGCAGGCCAAAGCTCTGCTACAGCTGTTGACGAAGGTGATGTATTTTACGGTACCTCATGCAGTTTTAGCTGTCAATTTTGGAGTTCTGTTTTTTGAGCCTGGCAACAATAGAGAAATTAGCAAAAGTAAAAAAAGATCTGTTTATTAGTTTGACAATACAGGAAATTGATAAGTCAGGAGTGTTGTATTGGCCACTCCAATGTTTATGCTTATAGCGTCTAAATAGCGTCGAGTTTTGTGATTCACTTGATATATAGTGTCATGGTTACCTGATTCTTCAAGAGTTATGTCCCCTTTGATTCAGACTATGATGAGAAGGCTGAAGATGCAGTTGATTATGAGGACATCGATGAACAGTATGAGGGACCAGAGATTCAAACTGCCACTGAAGAGGATTACTTATTGCCTAAAAAGGAGTATTTATCTTCTGACGTATCATTAACTCCATTAGAGCATAAATCTTCCATCTTTGATGATGAGAACTACGATGACGAAGAGGATGATGCCAAGGATCCTGGGCTGCCTGCTAGCAATAATGAAATCAAGACTACTGCATCACCTGGCTCGCCTTTGGATCAATCTGATGGAAAGCAGTCGGAGGTGGTTGAAAACGGTTCTCATGTTCTTGAGTCTGCAGGTATAGTATAAAAGTCACATTGCTGATTGTTCCAATCTTTTGATTATTAATGTACTTATTGGCACTTCCATTATGAAATCCTTTACTCGCGTGGATCAGAATTTCCTTCTGCTGTCCATCATTCCCCCCTCTTAAGGTCTTTTTGTAACAGGGTTAATCTCCAGATGGAGGGTACTTCTCTTGTCTGTTGCAGTCTTGCTTCCAATGATGTTTGTGATGTGTGCAAGGACACATGTGGTATCCAAACATTTTCCTGCTCATTGGTTTGCTGTTACAACGTTGAAATTCAACTGATGCTGTCAACTCTTAAATGCACATTTGGGGAAAGAAAAAAGATGCTCTTGGATCTGTTCCTTGTATCCAGTTTTCTGTTGCCAAGAATTAGATATTAGTGCTTGCGGAATAGACTTCATAGTTGTCATTACGCTGTTAAGTAGAACGTAAAAAGATATCTTCGTGTAGGGGTGACTTTTGGTGTTCCCCCCCCCCCTCCTTTTCATGGTTTTCTACTATATTGTTTTTTCCTGCTTCTGCATTAGCTAATAGTGGATATGCAAGGATCATCGGAGAGTTGTATGTTCATTGCAAGGAGAATGGAGTGGTCATGAAAATTCACTGTGTTGAATCTTCACGAGTTTTTCTGCACTAAGGATGAAAGTTGTCCAATCTGCCTTCATCATTTCAATACTTTGTCATCCACTATTCTGTTGTTTAATCTTACTTTTAATGCTCAATTTCAGTTGAGCAGTGGGAGCCTGATTCGGCAGCTTTTACAAAGGAAACCTTGTTGGACGGAGTTGACCAGCTTGGTTCTGATGGAAATGATACTCCAGCTTATTTTGCCGACACAGGGCAAGAGGTTCAACCTTTTTTTCAATCATATTTGTTCTTAACTAATGCCATGTGGAAGGAACAAAGATTGATTAGTGCATGGGATGTTTGTTAATTGTACACATAATCTATGGTGGACATCATTGTCCTCTATAAAGTCTTTTATTTCATCCTTTTCTGGAATGGAGTATGTGCGTTCAGATAACTGATAGTGATAGATTTGTAGAAGAAGGCTGAATGTGGAGCTTGTATTCCTCGCAATCCTCTGCAAAATAGCAGCAACTATACCCAAAGGAAAATTAGTAAGCATAGTAAAATAGTAAACAACCCAATTGAAATGCGCTGTTGACAAAATAAAGACAAAAAAGTATAAGAATTTTGTTTACCGCTACCAGCCTACCTCTGCATATTAAATGAACGGAAGCAGAATCATAGGGGGGCAAATCTAGTTAAAAGAATGTGTGGATGGCATAAATGGAGTCAAGTAAAGCTCTTAGGATTAACTTCACTGATTCAGGCCTCCTCTCTCTGGGATATGTGAGTTCCTGGCATGTGGAAAAATGAGTGATTCTTTTCCTCTGTTTGTTCTAAGGACTTTTCCTGCTGCTCATGTTTTTGGTCTCTAGTTAAAGCGTAAGAATGTTATTTCTCCCCTTCTGGTGGGTATGATGGTTGACCCAAGGCAGATTGATTTATGTCAACATCTTGTCTTGATTTATGTTAGTATGAAGCACCTGTAAGAACGTGATAGGAGGGGTGATTTTTTGCTGTTTAAATTGTATGTTCTTCTCTCGGAGGGGTTGGCTGGTGGCTGGCAGCTTGTATCATTTTTATGGCATGCTAGGAAAAAAATTGAGTTCCTTATGTGTCATGGTATATCAGGATGAAGCTGCTGCACAAGATGAGCCTTCGAGTGCTAAAAGTTCATCAGAACTGCCTGTTTTGTACATAGAAAATGGTGATGCTATCTTGCGGTTCTCTGAAATATTTGGTGTCCAGAAACCCTTGAAGAAAAGAGAAAAGAGGGAACATATTTATTCAATTGCTAAAGGTATCTGGTTGGAGATATTCTCTCTGAATCATTTATTTTTGTTTTGACGTCAAGGGTCGTTTTCCTTGATGAGGGATATCTGAAATTTGGTTTTCTGATATCTGTGGACTGATAGAATGATTTTTTCGTGTTACTAATATGCCAGGCTTAGGTTTTTTTTTTTTTTTTTTTTGGTGAATTGTCATTTACTTTGTTGTTTGTTTGGCTTTGATGAATGCACGTTCTACGTAACAAATTTTGTTATCTTGACTCTTCTTTTAGATTCTTTTGTGCTTCAGAGGAATGTGCGAGAAGCTAGGTTTGGTAAATTACCTGGCAAGTAACCTATGATTGACAGATAGACCCTTGATTGCGCAAAGTCTTCAAGACTTAGAGTTTGGTTCCAGATTAGTTTGACATTAGTTCAACAGGTGTAAAAACTATGACCATTTGTAAAGAATGAGTTCGACCTATTGATCACACTCTTTTGTCAAGGTTGTCTTGGTTAGACGTTTAAGCCAGAGACAACCTCTCAATTTGCAAGATTATATTATATACAGGACATTTTTTATTTCCATGGCCCCGCATAGGAGCTTTTGGCATCGAGTAAGTTGATGTGGTTCATTCCCTTAGGATAATAACTTGATGTTCCTTCAGGATCTAATCGTCATTACTGAGCTTTTGGCGTCTGCTGTTGGCTAAAGTTTTATGTTTCTGTTTCAGATAGGTATGCTTCTCCTTTTTATGTGGAGGAAGATGAAGAGGCATTTCTGAAAGGCTCATCTCGAAATTTTATGTTTGGTGAACCATCAGTTGGCACATCAGTTCTTATGGATGTGGAGTTTGACGAAGCTGGTATCAGTCAAAGGACTGGTTCTATGGCCCCACTCTCTGATTATGAGAGGAGAGACACTTGTGTTAGCTCAGAACCATTGAGGGAGAATTTAGCTCTTGATTTATCTGCTGGGCTGAAGCCCGAGATGCCTCATGAGTTTTACCCTCTTGATCAACAAGACTGGGAAGATGAGATCATATGGGATGACTCCTCTGTTGTGACTGACCATAGAGATAGTGTTGGATTATCTGACCTTGACCGTGGAACTGTTGTCAATGACGGCGAAGAAATGGAGTCCCAACTTCAAGTTTTGCAGTCTGATTTCAGAATGGAACAAGATGAGAAGGAGTCTGTTTGTTTCATTGGCTCCCGTCCTGTTTGTGTGGAACCTTTTGATGCCAGAGGTCGCTCCGGTGCAGAATTGGACTTTCCTCGCTCTGAAAGCACTCATCATCCCCAACTTCTGAGGCTTGAATCTAGGATTGAAAGAGACACTTCAGATTTTGTTGAGGGAAGGGAAAATGCATCGGAAGAGCTTCAACATGGCTTCATGAAGCGGTTTGGCAAGCTTGCATTGCAGAACAAAGAGCTGAATGAAGGATCCTGGTTGAATAAAATAATATGGGAACCTGGCAAACCAACTTCAAAACCAAAGCTAATCCTCGATCTTCTTGATGAGCAGATGCTATTTGAAGTTTTAGATTATAAAGATTATGAACTTCTTCAGCGTCATGCAAGGGCCATGGTAGTAGCCCGACCTAACAGCTCTGGTGCTACTGATCCTGTGGAGCAATCTGGATATGCAGCCCTTTCTGGTGGGCGCTTTAATATTTCAAATGATAAGTTTTATGCAAATAGGAAAAGCTCCCCACAGTTGAAGTCTCTTTCTAAGAAGAGAAATACTCACGGAGTGAAAATCCTCCATTCAATTCCTGCATTGAAGTTGGAAACAATAAAGCCGAGGCTCAGCAAGTTAGTCCCTGTTATATATTTTTTCCACTTCATGTTTAACTTTAGGACCTGAACTTCTTCCAACATCCGTACCTCACCATGCTACCCTGTTTTTGAAAACAGTTGGTGAGGCATTGAGGTTGCCAAACCTAGTTCCAATAGATGAATAAGCATCATTTTGTCGCAAATTTGATATTGATATGAGATTTTAGCTTTTGGAGGTTGAATGGCATCCTAGAAAAATTAAACGACCCTTGTGACTTTTATGGTGAACCAGCTGACGTCTCTTGCTCCCTTAGTTTTTTTTATCTGAAAGTTATGTCATTGATAATATGGTTGACACTTTCTGTTTGTTAGAATATTGAATGTGTGGCAATTATTAGTGTTATTCTAATGGAACAAGAAAATTCAACGAGGAGTTGCTTCATCCCACACGGACACGTCATGGGCATCCTGCCTTTCTATGTTATATAGGGTTGTGTGTCACTATTGAGAGTGAAGATCTTCTACAGAATGTGAATATTCCACCAAATAGTTTGGTCTTGGATTCGTGATGGTTTTAGGGTTTCTTTTTTGTGTCAATCATCCTTGTTCTGCTTTAGATGTTTTGTCAATTCTTTCGTCTGTGGTCTTTCAGCCCACGGAAAAATTGCTAGGTCAATCAAGAATACTGAACATCTATCAAGTGCTTTACATTGTTATTCAGCTTGATTCTTTTTGCTTTCAACAGATTATGAAATGAGTTTACATCTGATTTTCAGCAAAGATATTGCTAATTTTCACCGGCCGAAATCTCTATGGTATCCACATGACAATGAGGTAGTGATCAGAGAACAAGAGAAACTCCCTACACGAGGGCCTAAGAAAATCATAATCAAGAGCTTGGGAGGCAAAGGAAGTAAAATCCATGTGAATCCTGAAGAGACTGTCTCGTCGGTAAAAGAAAAGGTTTCAAAAAAGTTGGGTGAGTGGCATTAGCTCATGTTTAAATTCCCCAGTGATTGATAACCCAGAGATCTTACCTAGTTTGTGGATCACTGCTGACGATGATTTTGTGTGTGTAAACTTTTATTTATCTGGCAGAGTTTAGTTCATCGGAAACTGTGAAAATCTTTTATTCTGGCAAAGAGTTGGTAGACCATCAGACACTTTCTCAACAAAATGTACGCCCTAATTCTTTGCTTCATCTGGTACGCACCAACATTCATGTGCTTCCTATGGCACATAAGCTCCCTGGGGAGAATAAGTCCTTGAGGCCTCCTGGCGCTTTCAAGAAGAAATCTGATCTTTCAGTAAAAGATGGTCATGTTTTCCTGTTAGAGTAAGCAATCTTTGAACTCTTGCTACTTGTCATCCTTCCTACAGTTTATAGCTATCGTGGGGGAAAGAAAAAACCTATCTGTTGCTTTTTCTTCACAAGGGCTTTGGAAAAAGTCTCTTTGTTGTCTACAACAGGGGTTTGGACTGCATATATTACTCTCGCTCCACGCACATTGATGGAACCTGAGTTGTTATTGTTGTTGTTGGTTATGATAATGTTCTTGTCCTCATCATTTTATCACCTTGCCAAAGACGATTTTCTTGGTTGTGCTGTGAGTGTGCTCTCAAAGTGGTGAAACTGTCACTGGGTTATGATATCATTTCTGTGAGGTTTTTTTGTGGAGCTGTTTCTACTTGTATGGGTTATCAGGGTATTCTGTTAGTTTTTATAATAATATGTTTCAGGTAGACTCCTCATATATAAGCTCTATTATTATCAAGAGATCTGTTGTTTCTATGAATGATTATTATTACATGGTGTGTGTAATTTAGAAAATTTAATTTTGTCCTTTCTAAACCGAGTTGTGCTGGATTAGATGAAAGCCAGCTATGCAGCATTTGCTTTTCTCTTTGGTCGACTTTCTGTTCCTTCTTATCTGCTGCTGCTTGTGATAGATCCATGCTGAATTGTTATGCTGAAAGTTTGAATGATATTCCTATAGTTATTCATCGTGGTGTTGGTTGTGCCATGCATATAAACACTAGTGCACTGAGTGGACTGAAAGACATCTATTCTGAAGTTGCTTAAGATTTGATTAAATGTAATTATCTGCTTGTGTCTTTTTTATTGATATTAGCAAATTTGCAGGTACTGTGAAGAAAGGCCTCTGCTGTTGGGGAATCCTGGGATGGGTGCGAGATTGTGTACTTACTATCAGAAATCGTCTTCTGATGATCAAACTGGTGATATGTTGCGTAGCAGACTCTCAAACCTGGGGACCGTTCTGACTCTTGATCCTGCTGACAAGAGTCCCTTCCTTGGAGATATAAAACCCGGTTCCTTCCAATCCAGCCTTGAGACAAACATGTATCGGGCACCCATATTTCCTCACGAAGTCGCTTCATCTGATTATCTATTGATTCGTTCTGCGAAGGGAAAGCTATCAATACGACGCATTGACCGGATTAATGTAGCTGGGCAACAGGTTCTTTCTAATCTTAAAGTGTACTTCACATCTTTTGATGCCCTTTCTTGATATTGCAGCAGTTAAATTTATGTTGTGTTACATGTTTATGATTTGTTTCTTTATGCTGTGATTGATGATGGGATGGTTGGCAGAATAACGTCTGTGAAGTTACGACAAGATATTGCTTTTATGAACTTGTTCTCTTGTTCTGATTTCTGTTATATAGATCCCGCACTCTCCTAAACACAAATGCTCCTCCATCTGCTAGTACACAGAGGCACCGTGCATGCACCGTGTCCTTGCAATCTTAAGTAGACAGAAGCAATATTCTTGTTGGTTTAATGTCCTACTTATTTCTTAGTTATCCATGTATGACTTCCCTGGATGGCCTTTAAATAATTTTAATTTCCTTTATGTGATGCATCACAAAACATTTCATGAGTCTGCTTTGGTTGTCCTTGATCAAATTTAGAATGAACTATAATGTTACAAGCATACTGTTGAGGTCCTTTGGCGCCATTGTCATCATAGTCCTAAACATGGTTGTAACTTCATTATTGGTACACTTGAACTGTGATGATGTGCCAACTATTTCCTATTATTCACCATCTTCTTGATTTATGTTTAGAAAAAAATTGCCGTTATCTGATTTCTAAGGAGTGGATCTGGTTGGAGATCCTTTTTTCTGTATCTTGTTTAAAATTTTGTTCATCGCATTGCAAGGAAAAAGACTAGCCTGAAAAAATAAAAGGAGTTGGCTGCCATTCCGAAGAACTTTGGTAAATTTGTTGGAGTAGCCATATATTCTAAATACTACCAATTCCTTCATGGTCTTCTCATGAGCAATGGTTTCGGTCAACATCTGAGAAGCTACTGAATTTTGAAGATACGAATTCTGTGCTTAGTATGTTGAGTATGAGTCATCTTTTTAAAGATGAGCGAATTACAGTGCATTGTTCAATTTGCCTAGTTTGGTAATCTGTTTAACATGTGAAGCTCACTCGTCTTTTACAAGTACTGCATCTCAATTTGTTTTTTCTGTCATCATTTCAGGAGCCTCATATAGAGGTTATCTCTCCTGTCGCCAAGGGCCTTCAGACATATTTAATGAATAGGCTCTTGGTGTTTATGTACCGTGAGTTCCGTGCTGCTGAAAAGCGGGGTGTGCTTCCTTCCATCCGTGCCGATGAGTTATCCGCACAGTTTCCAAATATTAATGAACCGTTTCTTCGGAAGAGGTTGAAGCACTGTGCAGAGTTGCAGGTACTGCTTCCTGAATTAATTGTCTCTGCTTTTTCCTCTCTTTTTTCTCGATCAGTTTTTGAAATCATATTCATTTATAGATTCATTCTTCATTTGGTAAGTACTTTCCTTTTTTTTTCTGGGACCTCCTGAAACTTACAAAATGTGTTTGCACTCTCCAGAGAGGACCAAGGGGGCAGTTGCTGTGGGTCATGAGGCGCAATTTCAACATTCCATCAGAGGAGCAACTTAGAAGATTAGTTTCGCCAGAGAATGTGAGTATTAGTGCAGGTTCAAATTCTGTTTTCCTTCAAGAGTAACTTGAGTTTCCTATTTATTGGCACTAGCTGCACTACATTGTGCTCCCTTGTTAATTAGCGTATTCTACCTCAGAGGAAGCTATAGATAATACTAACTTGAAGATGATACTGTATTCTGTCTCAGCAAATCACCTCGTTCCTTTTGAATCCTTTTATGATCATATTCTGCATATAACAACCTTCCTGAACTTCTGATCAGCATTAGTTTTCCAGATTCCTGTGAAGGACAGACAGTCCAGCAAGTGCCATATTCTTCATGTTGATTTTAAGCTTAGATGATTACATCTTCTTGGGGTATTATTTCTTTGCATCACAACTCAGGAGTGCATCATGAACTCTGTTGCTTCTTTAAGAAAGTTTATTGAGCAGGACCTGTCAAAGCATGGTTTTTGTTCATGAGTGAGTACCAGGAATTTCATTCTCTGTGAACTCATTAGGACGTTGGCCTATGCTTTCCCATTGTTGTCATTATCGACTCCACAAACTGATTGATTAGTTGCATTGATGGCTTCATTTATCTTGGCGGGATCTCTTTACTGTTCAAGCTAAATGATAGGTTGAAAGTTGTGAATGCTTCCCGCCATTAGGAAAAGGAGTCATATGGTTGATCCTGCCTGAGATGACTGCTCTTGCTGACTTAATAACTTCGTTGTGACCTCTCAGTTGGTTTAGAATAGTTCCTGATCTCTTGCTGAAAGTGTATTATTGATGGCAAGTTCTAAACATGGCTTTAATATATATCAATAGTTTTTTTTATTAATATTTAATAATTTTTTAAGTAATTACATGTGAACGTTTTTTAATAAATATTTTATAAATTTTGTTGTTAAGTTTATACTTCAGGTAATTAATTTATTATTGAGCATAATGTGTAGATGATTATTTTTTTCTGAAATAAATATGTATATTATTGAAATTATTGAAGAAGAGTAATAATTTTTTTATTGATTCACAATAAAATGAAAAAAATATGATATTTATTCTTATAAGAAATATATTATACAACTTTGATTTTAAGTTTTTTTAATAATGTAAATATTTTCTTTGATCATTTGTGCTGATAACTTAAATTAAAAAGAATATCATAAATCGTTTATACTTTATACTTTTTATTTTTTACGCATTTGAAACATGTTAAATTTTAGGGGAAATGAAGTATCAAATATATTAAATTCAATTTATTCATAATCATAAATGAGAAGGCGTTTAATGCATGACCAACCAAAGTTGATAAAAAAACCAAACTTTGTTATAAAGAAAGGTGATTGTAGCTTTATATATTTAATAAGTCCTTAACCCGATTTATACATTATTTTTATAGTTCACTCGATATACCCATAAAATTCTATTGACGGATACATAAATCGACTTCCAATCATATTGGTACAATAATTTTTAAGCTAACTTTATATATTTATAATCGATTTTTAGATTATATTGCATTGTAGGGAAAATGAAGTGTCAATATATAATAAATAATTTTAATTTATGATCATAAATATGTATGGCATTAAATGCATGATCAACCAAACTTTGGTACCAAGAATGGTTAAATTTACTTTATATATATAAATAGAATAGATAGATTAGTTTTTCTGGTCGACAAATAGTCATATAATGGACATGTTTGCTTCAGAGATCTGGTCCTTCTAGAGAGTTGTTCCTGTTCCCAGGGTACATAGACTGTTTACTTTGATGAATCAACTCCCTTTGCCTGTTCACATCTTATGAAGGAATCATGGCCTCTGTATCCATGGCAGGTTTGCGCATATGAAAGCATGCAGGCGGGCATGTATCGGCTCAAGCGTCTTGGAATAACGAGATTAGCTCATCTTACAGGCCTTACGCAGTTAGCTGCATTGTCATCTGCCATGAATCAGCTTCCTGATGAAGCCATTGCATTGGCTGCAGCGTCACACATTGAGAGAGAATTACAGATAACTCCGTGGAACCTCAGCAACAACTTTGTGGCATGTACAGCTCAGGTAAACCTTTCATCTGGTCTGATGAAGCATGGCATCTGTTGTGCTGTATGATGAAACCATGTGCTTGTATTAAGCTTCTATTTATTCAAGTATTTCCTTTTCCTGTTTGAGGGGTCAAGAACCTGGAGCTTTCCTATGTCTATTTATGGATATTTTCTGTAGAACTTTCTGTCCTATTTTGTCGCTTCTTACATTGAGTTTTGTAGTGCCCAAAACCATTTTATTGAAGCTTCATATGTATTGAGCTGAACGAACGTGAAGGGTTAACTTTCTACTTTGAGTGAAACTATACTACTTGTGATTCAATTCATACCCATACTACTTGTGATTCAATAGCATAGTCGATACTACTTGTGATTCAAATAGTCGTTATTACTAGTGAGTTGTGATTCAACTGTTTGATACCAGGTGTCTCATAAACATTTGTGCAGTATCATATGCGATACATGCCCGCCTGCATGTTCTAGTTGTCAATCTGGCTGGAAATAAGATTTGATACTACTTGCCTGTTCTAGTTGTCAAACTTATGTGTAATACCATATTTGTGTCGATCTCAAGTGTGTTAATTCAGGGAAAGATGTTATATATGTTGGGCCATTGTACTGTCTCGAATTAGTAATTTCTAGACTAAAGCTGTGGTGTTAATGTTTTCTTATGTTGACTGTTGTAGGGTAGGGAAAATATTGAGCGCTTGGAAATTACTGGTGTTGGTGATCCATCTGGCCGTGGCCTAGGTTTCAGTTATGTTCGTTTTGCACCAAAAGCTCCTATATCAAACACTATGGTGAAAAAGAAGCCAATTGTTGCTCGTGGCACCACTGTAACTGGGACGGATGCTGACCTGCGAAGATTAAGCATGGAGGCATCGAAAGAGGTCATCAATCTTAATCTGTACTTATGATTTGATCTTCTTCTTTTTTCTTCTTTTTTCTTTTTTCAAGACTTGTGTCCTGAAAACTATGACATAATGCTATAGCAGGTATCTGTTTGTGAGGGCAGAATCTAAAGAGAGGGAGATCTCTGCTGTAAATCCTTAATTGTGTGTCTTTTTATTCTCTTGGAAAAAAAACAAGAATTTGGGGTGAGGGAGGAGGATGTGATGAAAGGTATGGACCCATGATGATGAAATAGAATGATGCGGAGAATGAAGGTGGCAATTTCCCCCGCGCTGTCCTTCTAATTCGCTGTGTTAGAAAATTCCCGAATAAGCCATGAAGCTCTGTATTTCTTCATGGTGGTTGTAGCATGTTCTTAAAAGGGTACGGGTGTGGGTTTGATCTTATTGTGTTTGCTAGATTGCCTTCTAGATCATTTTTCCACTCTGGATTTGTTTAATCCACTTTCGCACCTAAACCTATTGGTCCACCAGAGCTCGTATGTATACCTCTAACTTCCATGCATATGCTCACCCCCACCATCACCGCCATCACCACAGTAACAGGATCCGCCAAATTCAAGACGCAACATATGTACACACTCTGTGCTTCATTGTGGTGTCCATGAGATGAATGGAAGTTTTCGTGGGAACACATCCACCCCAATACCACATTCCTTTTATATTGTTCCTTGGAAATGCTAATGGATCCATGCAATTTCTATGTGCAGGTTCTCTTGAAGTTCAATGTCTCAGAGGAACAAATTGCAAAGCTGACTCGCTGGCATCGAATCGCTATGATACGGAAGTTATCAAGTGAGCAAGCTGTGTCTGGAGTCGAAGTTGATCCAACCATGATGAGCAAGTTTGCCAGAGGCCAGAGAATGTCCTTTTTGCAGCTTCAGCAACAAACTCGAGAGAAGTGTCAGGAAATTTGGGAGCGGCAGGTTCAGTCTCTTTCAGCTGTGGATGATGAGAACGAAAGTGACTGTGAAGCTAATAGTGACCTGGATTCCTTTGCGGGGGATTTGGAAAATTTGCTGGATGCTGAAGAATGTGAAGGCGGTGAAGATGGAAAGTTAGACTATAAACATGACAGATTGGAGGGAGTGAAAGGACTGAAAATTAGTAGGAATCCAACGCAGTCTGTGTTGGAAGAAGAGTTCGAAGATGAAGCAGCTGAAGCTGCAGAATTATGCAGGATGCTGATGGATGGTAAGAAGTTTCTTGCCATTGTTATTGGATGTCTAATTCAGTAATTGTAATAAGTTTTGCATTTCCTGGTTGTTGATTAATGATTAACGTGTCACTTGGGTGCAACATCCTAGTTCCTTCAGTACTGTTCTTCTGTGCAATATCTTTTTGCATTTCGACAACTAGCTTTTGTCAGTGTGATGAAATCATAAATGTGGTGAAGCAGAAAATTTTGATTACTGGGATGCAGAAGGTGACATGAACCCTATTTACTCATGAAACTTCGTGATGCTGTGACTGATATTATGATAATCATACAATTTGAACCTTTTTTCTGTCATATCTTGCTGGTAACATCGTTTATCGTCACCGTTAATTATACTGACCCGGAGGACTTCTGCACAGATGAAGATGGCAAGAAGAAAAAGAAAAAGAAAACAAGGGCTGTAGGAGATGATGTTGCCCGAGGAATACCATCAAATTTAGTGGCTGAGAATGCAGAGCGACCCAATAAGACCAATGTGATCGATAAGGAGGCAACTGGACTGGTGGTGTTTGATGGTCCTTCCACATCAAAACAGAATGCTTTTTCTGGTCAAACTGAGGTGATCGGCTGAGTGAATCTTTTTCATACAAAACAAGAACTATTACCTTTTTTTAAACCCTCTAACCTATCCCTTTGTGATCTTGCTAGTATGGATTTGACTAAGTTAATGATATTTCCTGGTATCAGGTGGATTACTTCCCTGCTAAGAAGGCCATCACTGTGAATGCAAAAGCAATTATGATTGATGATGTATTGTCTTCAGGTGAACTGAAGAAGAAATTAAAAATCATGACGGATGGATTTAAGGTATGCACACGACGGTGCTTTTTCCCTTCAAAGTAAAATGCTCTTTGGCTGATTCCTCTGCTTGGAGTTGGTGGTGTTGTGAACAGTCATAATTTACATCTGATGCCTTTCTCTGAAATGTACTGTATTACACTGAATGTGCCCTTCAGATGGGTTATCTTCATGACGTTAATGACTTATCAACTAGGTGAACGTGATAAAAGATTATTCAAATAGTTATTGTAAGTGCTAACCAAAGGTTTTTTAACTGGAATGGTACGTGCCGTCCTGAGATTTCTGGAGTCCCAATGACTTTTGCATCTACCTGCTGTTTCCTTGTGATTTGTCCGCATTGTTCTCTATCAATGTAGTATTAGAAATTAAATGAATAATATAATTTGCCTCGGTGGTGTTGATGATAGTTGTGATGCAGCGTAGCTTTTAGGCTGCTTAAACTAAAGATTTTGTTTGTAAGGGACACCATAATCCTGAAGGTTTTGCTAATTCTGATGTTCTTGTTCCCGATTCTTCCTTTTGACCGCAGTTCTATCTTTTATGTTTGTTTTGTGTTGTCAGCCTATCAAGGAGAAGAAACCGGCAAGGGAGACCTTCACATGTGGTGCATGCGGTCAGGTTTGTGGGTTATATCTGGATTTCCTTCTCCGTTTGATATGTGCTAGTATACTTACTTGATACTAATGTCTTTCCTCTCCAGCTTGGCCATATGCGAACCAATAAACATTGCCCCAGGTATCGTGAAGACCCAGAGGCACTACTAAACATGATTGACCAGGATAGGTCATCCGGCAAGCCTAGATCTCCGGATTCTTCTGCTCAAACCCAGCAGAGATCTCAGCCTAAGATGCTCTTTCCTAAGGACACACCGAAAGTTCCAGTGGTTGAGATTCCTGATGCTGAACCATCCAGTTCAAAGGCAAAAGTACTGAAAGTCAAATGCAACTCCGTGGACAAAATTCTCGATAAGGTGAATAATATGCCTTCTCAGAGTTCTGAGCTGCCAGCCACATCAGAAACTGATACAGGATCTAGGCCAGCTCCTAAGGTTAGCAAGATCAAGTTTACCAGCAAAATAAAGCATGAAGAAAGTCAGGCCGAATCCCATAAGCCGTCTATTATTATACTACCACCGTCTGAAATGGGTAGAGACCCTCCTCGGCAGAGAGTCGTCATCAAGCGGCCCAAGGATATAATAAATCTTGATCAGTTGAGCAATGAAGGAAATGTTGACATGGAACACATAAAAACTAAAAAAATTGTTGAGTTAACAGGGTCAGAAAGGAGGCTGGAGGCCATGTCCTATGCCGAAGAACCTTACAGGGGGAATACAAGAGAAAGTAAAAGATTCTGGGAGGAGGAAGAGAAAAGAAGATATGCAGAGAGAGACATGGAGGAAGAGAAGAGAAACTATCATCACATGGAGGAAGAGAAGAGGTTGTTGGAAGAGCAAGCAAGTTTAGCTGAGCTGCGAAAATTCGAGGAGATCATCCGAAAAGAGAGGGAAGAGGAAGCACTTAAGAAGAAGAAGCAGAAGAAGAAGAGCTCTGAAGTAAAAGATGAGTATTTAGAGGACTACCGAACAAAAGGCAACAGCAGATGGGCAACGGAAAGAGACAGGACTGCGAAAAGGAAAACTGTTGTAGAGTTGGGGAGATATGCTGCGGAATATGTTCCCCCAACTAAGCGCCATCGAGGGGGAGAGGTATAATTCTCTTCTCAAGTTTTTCATTGCATATTCCTGCTTGCATAAAAACAGCAGTTTCTATTTTATTGCTTCAGTAGAACACTCTTTTTCTGGATCACCCTGTTGCTTAATCTTGAGTCTTGACCTTATAGTTTATGAATTCTGAGGCCCTTTTTTCTTCTTCTTCAGAGTTGTATGAAAATGTATTTACGGTGGTTTGAGATGATCTTAATGTAGCTATTGAGCTCTAGCGGATTCCGTGGTTGTGATATGACCCCTTTATCATGGTTCGCTGATGATGCAAAGGGCATTACTTTTTTAATGGTAGGAGTTATTAAGTGTTCAATGGGTTTATTAGAAGCTGTGTGGTTCTGATTTGGTAATGTCTTTGAAACGGCCTCAAGTCACCTGATTTAGCGGAGTATATATATCAATACTAATGAGGAATGCCTGGTCCAGTGTGGTGGACACCTGATTGCTCTTCTGCCTCTTCATCATCTCATCTACATTTTGATTTGTGATTCTCACATTACATGATCTCTTTTTCTTTTCTTTTGGCAGGTACTTCTGGCTAATATATTGGAGAGCATCGTCGACTCTCTAAGACAACGTCGTGATATTTCATTCCTCTTCCTTCTGCCTGTCACTAAGAAAGAGGCTCCGGATTACCTAGACATCGTGAAACATCCTATGGACCTGTCAACCATCAGGAAAAAGGTCAAAAACCTGGAGTACAAGGACAGATACGCCTTCAGATACGACGTGTGTCAGATTCAGTATAATGCTCACTTATACAATGAGGGCCGTAATCCTGGGATTCCTCCTCTGGCAGATAAACTCATGGACTACTGTGATCATCTCTTGAATGAGAATGACGCAAACTTGACGGAAGCAGAAGCTGCTTGCCAGTAGAGATGGGGGATAAAGTCGCATCTCCTCTCAGTTCATTTGTTTGCCGTGGCCGGGTTATTTTTTTTGTGGTGAACGTATTAGGTTGTGCAGATTCAAGATGTGTATTTGTAACGTAGACCATCAAGCCGATGTACATGGTTAGATGAGTTGTGTAACTTAGGATCTGACCTCACGCTAGTAGAAATACAACTCAGAAATCCACGCATTTTGATGAAATGGGGGCTCAATTCATAGCCCATGTTACTTGCCAAACAGGTTCAAGCATAGTGTAATCATATTTATTTTTTTGTGACATGCATTGATCTCCGAGTCACAGATGGTGGGAAGTTGTACTGTTTTAATCTCATTCAACACAAACACTAGATAACAATCTCGGGACTAATAATCCGTGGATCATCAGTCCTAAGCAGAATTATCTTCAAAACCCCAATTTTCAATGGGTGACTCATGGCATTCCTGCGACAGCCACGGCGGGAATCGGCAGAATGCATGGACCTCTTCGACAAGTACCCCGTCGTGTTCTGCCCTAAATTTCCAGGTTCCCGATTCCGTTCCCTCGTTGTATTTCTTAAACCACTGATCACTGCTTCCATTATTAGATTTCTGAGCTTGGACTGTGTCCTATTGATATGTATGGTTCGTGAAACTGATGATCCATCTGCATTTGTTTTGGTAAAGCTAATCCTATATGATAATGGAAAGTATTGATATCGAATTCGTCTCATGAAAATTGAAGTAATTACACTTGATTAGAGGGAAATAGACCTGATTAGATGTGCATGTGCCCCTTCTCACGATCATTATAGTTCGGCCATTATCGACGAATCAGTTGGATTTTCGGTATTATCATATCGTGATTATTTAGGAAATGGTCACGAAAGTTCCTCGTGATCTTGTCATTTTGCAGCATATGCACTTGTTTGGAGCTTTTTTTAGTGACAAATCTTAGGTTATGGGTCGGTCATTCTTGGTGGGAATGATGCCCCATTCCATGATCTCCAGTGCATCCAAGCTATCAATTGGTGCAAAAATATGGAAAATGACTAATCCTCCAGCTCATGGGATCTTGCTTCTATGAAGCATTGTTTTCATTGTATAGACAAATGATCGGTCACGCACCCACGTTCCTCGTGGGATGTCTAGTAATGATAGTAGAATGAATGTAGTCCAGTCCTGGTGAAACTGAAAGAGAACCTAATACCAGCAGAATTTATCAAAGGGTCATTACTCTTCTTCGTTTCCCAACTAATTGGAACGAAGAAACATGATGTTCATCAACAAGAAAGGCTTCTACTTTGTTGACATAGAGTCCTTAATCCATTGTCTGGCTCGATGAGATCATCCTCTGTGACTCATTTCTTCTCCTCTGACCAGGGGGCAACTGCTAGCTGATCGGTTTCGACCAGATCATTTCTATCGAATTTATAGTTACTCTGTTGTCGTCTGAAGTCATTATGCTGTTAATTCTAGTTCAAACATTGGAGTGTGTTCCTTGGAAATATCATTGGATCTAAACTTACTCCCCTAATGCAAATTTAATTTATCCGTGAAAAGTACAACCAGCAAGTGATCCAACTCAACTCTCGACATCTAACACCTCGACTATCATACCATTGCTGGTTTTCTCCTGAAGATAACCTTCTTTGAACTTTAAGAGTGGAATGAAACAATTATGGCACAAGCAGAGAATTCCAGATTGGCTAGGGGTCTTCCGCTATTTTTCTCATCAGGAAATGGAGTTCCTCCACCTTCGTGGCTTTTTAACAGGATCTGCAGGAAGCTGAGAGCCGAGATTATCCTGAGAATCAACTCCGGTCATCTTGGTAAGCTTGCTCAGCTTCTTCCACCCACTACTCCAAGCTGAGCCATGTTTCTGCTTTGTCAACTTATCGAACTGTCTTTGCAGGGTTTCCATGTCGTTCTGAAGCTCGAGGTACTTGGCCTTGACGCTCTCCAGCTCAAATTTGAGAGTGTTGATGTCTTTCTTGGCGGCCGCCCATCCTTCTTGGAATGACTGTGGGGTGCCCTCGAGCAGTGTCTTTCTGTTGGAGACCATCGGCTGGTATTGGGACTCCCCTGCTGTTGCCTCCTTGAGGGCGCTGTTGGCTATCGCATTGCTTATCTTCACTTGTTCAGAGAACAGAACTTGCACCACCACTCTAAGGGGAAGTCGCTCATTTTGGGCCGCATGTAAGCATGCATCGATAGAGAGCTTCTGGCAGTCCATTACTCGGCATAGTCGCTTCCTTTCGTGTTCGGAGAGTGACGGGTGAGCCTGCAGGGTTTGTAGGTATAGTTTGAAGTGGTCATTGATCATATATTTTATTCTCCCTTCATTCTATTCCATTGCACCATTTACTTAAAATCTTCTTACATTGCTTGCAGGTTCTCAGTTATGCAATACTCCATATTTATTCAGTGATCAAATCAAAAGGAAATCACGAGGGTTCAGGTGAAGAATAAGATGAAAAATGAGAAGTTTGATATTGAGATTACCTTGAGGTAAGAATCTATCGCTCGATAAAGTCCGTCATCACAAGTCCTTGCAGATTCAGGCAAAGCCTCGGCCAGCACCTGAAACTTAGTAAGGGTTAGATTCCTGTCCCGAGCAACCTCTGTCAGGTAGCTGTCCACGAGCCTGGCAACTCGCATCTTAGCGTTAGTGCCTCCTCGTTGTTGATTCCCTTCATGCTTATCCGCAAAATGCTGGCTTGACGGACTAGTGCACTCGGTTTGTTCTTGCACCAGAAAATGCTCTAGTAGTCTCTGCACCAGATCCACATCATATGTGGTCTCGCTCTTATTAAAAGACGGTATAAGCAGATCGGACAATGTGGCCTGCTCAAACTGCATCCCGACCCTCTTCTCAAGCTCAGTCACCAAAGCTGGTGCCACTTTCAGCATATTCGCCATCCTCAGTAACCTTAACAAGAAGCTACAAGAGACACTATCCTTCTGAGGCGGGATGGTACTAATGAGACTCTCTATGATCATCCTTTGATCCTTGGATTGAACTGCTTGAATCATATCGTCCTTGCCACTGGCCACAATCATATGCAGCCCGCCCTTCCAACTACTACAGTTTCCGATGCCGCCTCCGCCGTTAATGTTTTCTCTGATCCCGCCCATCTCATCCATCAACGGTGTTCCCGCCCCATCCTTGGTCAATCCTGGGAGCCATTTCGCAGCATAATGCATGATAGAAGCTCCGATCAGCTCGTACCTCATGCCCTTCACCTTAATGGCAGTGATCACACGAACGAAGTGATCAATCCTGAGGATCGAGACATCCTCGAACCACCAATCAGGCGGTACCGGAGTCCTGCTCGGGCTAGACTCTTTCATTTCATTCCACTTGGGGCTCGATGGCCTTGGTGGTTTGCCCGTGTAAGCCCAACGGATACCCTTCGGGTTAGCGCAGGCCTTCCAGGCAATGGACTCACCGCATCTCCTCACAATCTGGAGATTCTCTGCCCATGGTGAGAGGTTCTCACAGCTTTTGAGAACAATGATGGAGTCTCTCCATGATGAGAGCACCACATAGCTCAAGAATGCCTCTGTCTTGAATATAAGGTTCCCTTCTTCCAAGTCCTCTGTCATCTCAAGGAACTCCGCAGCACAGCGTAGGCCAGAGATGTTGGCCGCCGTGAGATCAACCGCGATCCCATAACAGAATTTCGCAGCCAGCTCAAACGCCTCCGCCCCTCCTGGCAGATCATTGAGCACGATCTTGTTCTCTAAGTCGTTCGCTTCATACATGATCCTGTTCAGCCTTCCGCTCCTCGAAATCAAAGGGTACTGAAAGCTCAAGTTGAGAAATCAGTAGAAAAAGAGGAAAACAACATGAAGGGAAAAAGCATGATCAAGTATGCAGAAAACAGGTCTGGGAGAGCTTTGTGCCCCTGATGGGTCTTTTTTCGGCTCGAATTCAGAAATGGATGCTTTTGCTAAAGAGAATGCAGAAACGAAACTGTGTTGAATTATATACCTTGTGCAAGTGGAAACTGAAGTCTCCAATCTGAACCAAGAAATCGCTTGGGATATCAGTGGTCACATACCTATACAAGATTATCCAAAACATGGGTCACGATTGATGAAGATCCCACACACATCAATGTTCTTTTTATGTCTTTTCGATGTAAAAGCAGAGAGCATAACATACCATGATTGACCTCTCTGTTCAAAGCCATCAGTGTTGAGGCCATGTTTTGCAGGAGCAAGAGCTCCAGTTGCATAATCTCTTCCACCAGCACCGCACTCACTCTCAGACTCCCACATGATAACGACGACGACGGTGGCGACAACGACGATTATGATCAAACCCTGAAGTCCCAAGAAACCACTCTCAACTGAGATTATGGTGAAGAGTTTTCAAGTAGGGCAATGATGGAGTGAGCTAGTAATGAGATGATGAAGATGAAGATGAGAAGGTGATATTGAGAGGGAGAGGGGAGAACTATAGTTCACATGGGAAAGCTTGGAATTGTCTCAAAAATGTCGGGGACACATTCTCACAGATCTTCAAAGAGGGGACTTTGCTACAGACTGTGAAGTGATGGGGGCTTTTTGTTAGCGACTCAGTGAAAGCTACTGTTTTTCTTTGCTCATTTTGGCGTAAAGCTCCCAAAGTGATTTTTACATGAGATCCCATAAAAATTATAATATTTATAAAAATTATAATATTTATGAAAGATGATATATCGAGGTAAACGTTTATGCAGTAATGATTCGACAAAGGTTTCATTTGTTACCGACGCTATGTTATTATTTGTAGTAAAATTTTCAGATTCTATCTATATTGGGAATATTTATGGTTCTGCAGTGTTACTGCGATGGAGTTTCTGGATTTGTTCGTATAAGTGTGTCGTGTTTTCTTGGGTCGATTACCTTTTATGAGATCAGTTTCTTTCCTTTTGTTCCTGGGTTTGTTTGTTGTTTCCACATTCGGTGATTCTATGATATGTGCATCATTGCTTTCTTCTCCATGAATTCTGAATGGATCATGGGCTACTTTTGTACCACTTGTACAAATGTTGCTTCCCATTTTTCTTCAAGTGGGCACAGAACTCTGTGTGCCACTTGTAACTTGCAGTGCTAAAAACCCCGTAAAGAAAAATGAAACTGTTTATGTTGGCAAAAGTTATGCAGTCCGATCCGTTTCATTGTTTAAAATTATTTGAAAGATGGTATCATAATCAATTGTTAAAGGTTGCTTTTTCACAAGGTGTAAAATATATTATTATTCCTTTTGTTCGATTGTAGTATTAGATCATGATTATGTTTTTCAATCTGTATTGTAGGGAGATTCGTTATTTATCTTAAAAAATTTACGTCATTAATCTAGAATTACAATACATAACTTAAATTATCATTAAAGTTTCACAATTATTTTGTATAAAACGATATTTGATCGTCCCGCCAACGATTCATAACATGAATAACTTCATTATTGACATAGGACAACATTGTAATTTGAATGGAACGAAAAGACTGATATACTTTCTCCGTCCCAAAAAAATCGCAACATATTGATCTGACACGATAATTTATGTGTGTTATTTTTTGTTATAAAGATTAATTTACTCTTTGATTTGTGTAAGTGCGAAGAATGAGAAAAAAATAATAGGATGAGTTGATATGATGTAAAATAAATAACATAAATATTATTATATTTTTATTTTAAAAAAATATAATAATATTTTAATTTATTAAATCTTGTAATTCTTTTGAAAGTATTAGGCTTGTTTTATTGCGTTGTGTTTTGTTGTGTTCTGTTTAATTTGCGGCCGGGAGAGCATGATCCAGTAGGCATTTGGATCTGGGTCCTTTTCTAGTATCTACAATGTCGATGTCAATTCATGACCTAGCAAACAAGACAGAAAATGAATACTAGTAATAAGTTCACGATAGTACCATCATATAATATATTTCAAAAGAATTACAAGATTTAATAAATTAAAATATTATTTTAAATTATTTTATAAATCTTATCATATTTATTTTATTTTTTATTAACAATAATTTTATATTAAAATAACTACAATATCTAATTACATTCCACTATCTTTTTTTTCGTTCTTTTCTATTTTTTCTCATCAAACTCATCATCATCATAAAAAAATCATAATATATTAATAAAAATAATATAAAATTTAACACATATATAAAAAAAAAGGATATGAAACAAATCATTATAAGAATTATGAAATGAAAAGAGTAAAACAACATATCTACGTGACCTCAAATGTGATATGTAGAAAGATTGATGTTGAACAGCGGACCATACATGCCCGTACAGTCTTTTAACACGTAGACATACGCGCATGTACAAGCATGCCCTATGATGAAATGCAAAGCATAATATGCTGTAATATACTCCAGTTGACAGAAACTTTCAGAATACATACATACGGTGCTAATTTGTGGTACACTAATGTTTGTCATATGCTAGCTTGATTAAAAAAAATACTCCCTATTAAAAGATCAAATAACAATGGCATCGACCCATCGTTATTCAGCCTGACAATGAATAGGAAGAACATGACCCACAGGCGTGCCACATGGTTCACCTTTACAACATACATTGCCAGCTCTATCTTATAAGCTTTCTATGTATACAAAATTATACAGCTAGAAAGCTCGATGTTATAGTATCATTGATAATGATCCAAGGTCAACGTTACATAGTTATCAACGTCAATCAAAATCAACGACGATGATACACTTTCGTTGAAAAAATCAAAAGATTTAACACATTTTTGTCTGAAAAAATATACGAAAATATCATATTTCTTCTGAAAATATCTACATAAATATCTTTTTTTTTTAAAAGATAATAAACATAACTGTTTTACTATGATCTTTTCAACGGAAGTTTGCTGACATATATCCAATCATAGTTCTGGATCAACAGTCTATCAAATTAAACCATGCATGTTTGGACTATCGTCTCATTCACGTTGCCTTGCCAGCCCAATCTGCCCACCTTGGAACTTTTAGTCACTGGATCGAATTGTTTTTTGTGTGCATGTGTGCTGGCCTACTAAATTTCACAAGTTACCAATCATGCTGCTGGCACCAAATTGTTGGTCATGAGAATGATGAATGCTGGGTACTTTCTTCTTCCTACCTTATGCCCTTAGTGGAAACTATGCACGTTCGTTTAACCGTGTCTACAGTTAGAATGTTATCTTATCCGAATCAAACAATTTCCAGCATTAGAACCAATAACATAAGGCGATTCGGTAGATTCGTAGAGCATCATGAAAAACCATCATCAACTGTTGCTGCATTCGAGAAGCATCAAACCCCCTGACCACATGAACAAAACACGAAGAGTTATCATTGAATGAATCTTTCTTGACATATTACAACACAGTGAGATATATATATACATATTAAATTTATTAATGATAAAGTCATGAACTTAATGGCAACACACACGTTGGAAACCAATGTCTAAAGATCTCAAGTTAACAATTTTTTCGGGGAAATTGTCCCCTGGTTTCATGGAAATGGTGGGAGATATGCCACGTACGTCTTATTACTGTAAGGCTTGTGATCTCCAACGTCACCAGTTTCCCAAACCTGATTAATCAATGATGAAACTGATTAACAATCAGGCTCAATCATCCCACACTACAAACACATTGAAGGAGGGAATACGAGTTATTTTAAGCATACAACTAAATGGACTAACCCTGCCCACGTATCCTTCCAAATTAAATTATAAATCTTTGCGCGCCTAGTCAAAACCACATAATATGACTAATTATACGTTGCACAAGTTCAAAAAATTTATCTGATCAACATTTCATATTAAGATATAGTACTTGAAAGGAATGGGTGGTTGCCCAATTTCAAAGAATACATGTCATGTTTTTCGATATCAAATCTATCAATCGAACAATTAATCGAGTAAAGGGACATTCTTTTTGCTCCCTAGCTATATGTTGTGTAATTTTGAATACTACCATTTTGCTATATCCCTGGTTCTATGACCATGAAGATATCATCAGTTACTATCAAAGCCCATACAGTTCGAAAGGCTTCGGCCACCTACCATTTAATGCAACACTATATCTCCATCTTCAAGTATTCATCGCCTCAAAATAAAAAGGAGTATATGATCTTTTTTCCAGCTTTTTTTTTTTTTTGTTTCGTTGTGTAGTATCGAGCGTCCTGAAAATAATCTTTTTTATAAATATAATAAACATAAAATTACGTTTATCTCATCTCCACACACCTGTCCTTGTACTTACCGATTGTTTATCTCATCCTCCACACACCTGTCCTTGTTCTCGCCGATTGTTGCCTTTGGCTGTATCTTTTGCTCATTGAATCTGCCATTTCTTGAGCAAATCCTCATGTTTCTTGATCATACTATACAGAGTGCTCAGCATTCTGGGTTTTGCATACTCCCTGGAACTTCAGTCGAATTCATATGGTCGAACACATACGTACACCGAATTATTTGAACTTATCATTCTGTAATGGTATTATCAGATGCCGAGCCACAAATCACATTGTCTTCGATAAGGATTAATACATCAAGAACCCAGAAGTTGAACATTAAATCTAAAAAGAATTACTCAGCCGAAATTCTGAAGAACTTACCCAGAGCAATAGACCTCATGTTATTGTCGATAACTCATCACTGTGTTACCTTCGGTGAGGAGATGTCAAGGCACAGTAGTACAGTAGTTAGAAGTGGACGAGTTGCCGCCAGGAGAGAAGCCGTTTTGGTTACCCAACCGATCAGAAAGCTGTACAAAGGTAAGCCTTGAAATTAGAAGAGTGTTCTTGGGGAACTGAGCCAGTGGAGGCGGAGTTGTACAACGGCATTCTCTTTGGCTCGGATATGTTCAAGCATGAGATTGCAGCGGCAAGCACATCCACAAGTCCTGCATCCTGCTCCCTTGACTGAATCAAACTAATTGACGGTGAGTCGGATTCAGTACTATCACCAGCCGCAGAGTCAGTTGTGAAAACATGGTTATTTTCCGACTTGGGGTGTGATTTTGAGGTCAGTGGCTGAGAAGTAATCCCAACACCTTTTCTCACTTTAGACTCCAAGGTTAGAGTCTTCAACGGTGGTCTTGTATAGAATAAGATCCACGGATGTCCTGGACGGAAGAACAAACAGCAAGACAAATTACATCAGACCCATGAAAGAAAGGGGGCAAAAGACGAGGCTATGAGAAAGGAACCTAAAGCATGATAATTACAGGAGTCCCATTTATGTGCTTACTAAAGCAAATCAAAAACCAATTACAAAGTGGCTGATAAGAGAAGAGAAGCACTTACTGAGTACTTCATCGGCGCAGAGCCTTGCTGAAACATCCCTTGTCAACATACGGGCAACTAAATCCCGAGCCGGCAGAGAAACTGATGACCACACACCAGAATTCAGATCAAGATCCACACTCTTTATAGCATTAAAAATAGTTTCCAAGGAGTTTCCTTGAAAAGGTAAGACACCAGACAAAAGAGCGTAAAGCAGCACACCAGCACTCCAGATATCGACCTTTTCAGAATATTCACCAGTTATGACTTCTGGTGCAACATAAGCTGGGCTTCCAACCAAGCCTGATAACCTATGGCCTGCATTAAAGTGTTTAGTCAAAGATCAGCAAATAAATTTCATAAATTCCAATTTCAAAATTTCTCATGGGACACTGATAACCTCTTTATTTTGATGAATCAGATTGACTGAAACCCAAATAAGTTATAGAGAACTGAACCCACTACAGTCAAACTAGTCAATGGTCATTTCTTATGTATCAAATAGACTCCTCAAACATTTGCACTTCAGCTATAATCTACCAAGTTGTGAAGTTGCAGGAAACAAAAAATGATGCCACATTCCAACCTTACCATTCAAGTAAAGAACCCATAGTGCACCGAAGAAGAAGTTAGGATACAAAAATTGCTGCAGAAAGGACTCTCCAAACACACATGAGATATTACTGGACACGAGAATTTTCGGATCTGATAAATATAATAATTATGGCAAACACATACCATATAGAATCCGCACAGCAAGACCAAAATCAGCGAGTTTCATGGCTCCAGATGAAGTGAGGAGTATATTTTCTGGCTTGATGTCACGATGAACCACACCCATTTCATGGCAATACTTTATAACCAGAAGTAATTCCCTAATTATGTTAGCTGCCCGGAGCTCTGAATAGCATCCTCCCTTCGCCATTTGGTCAAGCAACCTGCCACCAGAGCAGAGCTCCATGACAAGACAGAAAGAATCAGAATCCTCATAAACCGCCTTCAGTGTAACGATGCCTGAATGTCCTGATAGGTGCTGCATTATCTCCACTTCCCAATGAACGAGCTCCTCGCCCTTACGTAAGGATTTGCATGCGAATTCCTCTCCCGTTGCCTTGTTCCGGCACAATACTACAGAGCCAAACTTCCCTTTCCCAATATGGGTGCCTAGTTCATAATCCTGCTCAATCTTCTTCTTCCTACCCATTCTTGTCGCAGCATCGATACATCCGATTTTCCTTTTAAGACCTCTTCCAGGCAACTCCGAGGGCAAGCTTCCACAAGGGGGAGCAGTGACTACACCACTCACCCTACTCTTTAATGAAGCTAAATTTTCTGTAACAATGTCTTCTTTGCACCTTTTTCTTCTCGAATAATCTGCAAGAGATAATTGTTCCCAGTGAATACTCCAAGAAGGGTGCTTCCTGATACGCCTTACAACATCCAGTCCCAGTCCCTTCCTTTTCTTCCCCAAAGACTCCATTTTGATACGACCAGAAACCCCTCAGAAACAACCAAAGCCAACAGAACATATAATGGAAGGCTACTATCCTCCCATCACATCTTCACTGCCAGAAGAATGTGATCAACTAAGAAACACGAACAGAGCAACCAACCAACCTCAAAAGCCGCTGCTTAATCTATAACAGACCCTATGAAGAAAAGGAAGCTATCGACCCAACTACTAGTGTCGGCATTGATGAAATGATTCAGAGCACAAAGATCAAATTCTCAACAACTCCTCCTGCTCCATTCACAGGGCTACTAAGCTAGGCAGGAAACTATAGGCCGTAAAATCTCTAATGCCGATCCAACATCCTGTATCGTGAATCAACCCAGCGAAACCGAACCCATGAAAACCATGGATGTCAGACCAAATCCTGTAGTTCCAAGAAAACGAGTAATGAATCAATCAATCAAAACTCTAACCTCATCAAACACTGACAAAAAAAACCCTTATCAGACATCAAAACCTCACAATTCACCTACTCAGAACCGCGACGGCTACTCAAATTAGGGCAAGAAACGAACCTGCACATACAGGAAACCACTTCGTCTTCCTCCTCCGAGCCATTCAAACCGATTCAGAAGCCTCAACTCGACGCGATCCGCTGCCAAATTCAAAAACCAGATCAGATCACTAGCGACAAAGCGAAACCGATAAGAGATCGAGGAGATCCGTCGACGGAGGAATCAAGGGATTAGGAGGAGTTAGATCTGAGGAAGCAAAGAAATTGGCATTGATGAAAAAGTAGAGATCAGTACGACTCCTAGTCTCCTAGCCAACACAGACAACAACAACAGTGGATGGTAGTGAATAACAGCGGAATCGATTACCTTTGACGAGCAAGGAAAGTGAGTGGTGGCGGCGGCGGCGGCGGCGAAGGAGGCAGTGGAGAGTGGTGTTGTTTCTGTGGTTGCCTGGTTGGCGAGTGAGATTTGGGGAGTGAGAGGCACGCGCTCCCGCCAGTTTATGGAAAGAGAAGGCGCGGGTAGGGGACCGGTCGGCTGGTCTGGTGGTGGCCTTGAATGCGGCTGCCTCGTGGGTCGAGACTCGTGAGTCGTGAATGACGTAGATGTGTGGACTTGACTTGGGTCTGTGTGCGACCCTCATGTGATGTTGTTCAGTATGGTATGGCTGGATAATCTCAATATCTCATCGTAACATATTAGATATATCCTCTTATAGACCTATGTAATCGAACTAGATTAAGCTGTCGTATCCCGAGTGCTACGTTTGGAAGTGTTACACACGGTCTAAACACATTGATTTTCGAGAATAATAGATTATGTAAGGTGTATGTTACACAGGACATTACTACATTAGATTCCATGTATTATGGGCTCTTCAAAATAGCTTAGAAAAGGAAGGAGAACAATCATGCTGTAGATGAATTCCTACTCATAGGTGAAACAGGAACTGCATAGAACAATCACACATCCGAAATAACAAAAAATAAATAAAAAAATGACGCTGCAGATAAATTCAAGAACAACAAGAGCAGAAACAGGAGCTCCATCCAGCTTGCCTCCAGTTAACACAACTCCTACACCATTCACTGTCACAGGAAATTCTAATCACAAGAAGAGTGAATGACGTACAGGATGAAGCAAAACAGAAAAACAAAAACTAGTCGCTTGACTATTCTGTCCAAACCCAAGAAGACGACAATTGGGTAACATCGCCTACTGAACAGAACTCCTCATTCCGCTGCAGCCACAGCTTCAAGCTGCAGAAATTGAATCTCAAAGAGATGCTGAAGCCTCTCCGTCTCTTGGACTATGAGGCCAAATGTCCCAAATCACTTTTGTTTCAGAACAGTAACAAGAGCTTCAGACTTCTCAGCAAAACCAGCTTTGGCGAAAGCATCAACCAGCCTGTCGCAGGAAGCCTTGTCAAGCACCGAGGAGGCAGACTGCTTCCACTTATCTCTGACTTCCCCAACCTCTTTCATGTGGCCGAGAATCAGATACGACGAAAGAATGCAAATGTAGCTTCTACCTGCTATTTTTTGCCGAGTCATCTGCAATGCCTTCCAAACAAGATCGACCTTATCTTTGTTGCCGAGACCCGCATGTAGCATGACAAGGAAATCATAGCTGATCCATTGCCTTTGAGACACTCCCAATTCAGATTCTTCATCAGGGTCAGCTCCCAAAATTTCCAGCTGCCCACTAGCTATATAAATGCTCACAAGATCAATGTACCTTCGCCAATCTACGTCACAGCTGGGATCTTGGATCATCTCATTAAGAATGCTTTGAATCCCACCAACGTCAAGACCTGTGGCAAGTGAGCTTATCCAGATATTGTAACTGTAGAGGTCAGGGACAATCTTTTGCCGCTTCATATCGTCAACAACTGAAGAGACCTTTTCCACTTGGCCCATGGAAATGTACAAAGTCATCATCTCATTATATGTAATGGCCTTGAAGGGTAAGCCTGATTCCTTTATCCTCTCATAAAGTTCCTCTGCTTTGTCAACTAGCTTTGCCCCGGCATAAGCATGTAGGAGAGCCGTGTAGCTATCGTTTGATTTGGCAGAAGCAGGAAGACCTTCGAAATACCTTTCAGCAGCATCAATGCCAAACACCCTCGTCATTAAATCAATGCGATTTGCATAGTCAGAATCTGCTAACTTGAACTCGTCATGGCTCACCATCCACTCTGATATCTGTCACAAGAAACATCATTTCAGTTCGAAATTTTGAATGGCATAACACTTTAGACTTCACAGCAGCGACAAGCTGACAGGTTCTAATGCAGTCCTCAAAATGATAGCTGTATCTGCACTACATGGTAATTATGAAGCAACTTCGATAAAGAACATCATGCATCCGAAGCAACTCGCTCATATGCACTCCTTAATAGAATAAAAAACCATCAACGGGCAGCAAGAGATGCCTCCCTTTGAAAACATCACGAAGAAGGATAGAAAGCAGTCTCTCACATCTTGGTACATTGACTATCGAATTCCCGAGAATCAAATGAACAAGGTCTATGAAGGGTTTAGCCACAAAGCAATCACCTAAGTGGAAGAATAAAACTTCTCAAATCCCAATGAAGCAATCCACACATGATCCCTACCCATCGAGCACTACATTCAATCTGAATGACGCATATCAAAATCAACTAACTATCCAGCCACGGAACGCAAATCACAGATGCCACAGATCTTCCTGCTAAACTAAGTAGCCAAACTCAATCAATCACAGTTCACATGAACACGAAACAAGCTACACTGAAGCAAATTCAACTATCGAGGCAGAAATCATCACAGCATACAACCCATTCATCATTTCTCATCCCCAATTTCACCAATCTCTCAAACCCTCACACACACAAGCTGCATCAATTCAACATAGAAACTACCTCAAGAGCATGCTTATATCTTCCCAATTTCCTCAGCTCCGACGAAATGTGCCGAAGCTGCGACACCTCAACCCGATTCCCTTCTCCTACCCACTTATCGATCACCACGGTTGCGCTCCGCTTCGGTAGCCGAAGCCGGAAGATCCTGCTCTTCAAATCATCACGCGATGCTGATTCCGTCCAGTTCGCCGCCGACGACGACGAGGACTCGTCTACGGTTTCGGTCGATTTGACCTCGCCGGAGGAGAATAGGCGGCTGAAGGCGAACGCTTCGGCGCCGCGGAGGGAGGAGAGAGCGGTGGTGCCGGAAGTTTCTCCGCCGGCGGCGGCGGCGAGGGAGGATCTGTGGGAGGAAATCGATAGTGTTAGAGAGGGAAAGTGCGAAGAGAGAGAGAGGAGGGGGCGGGGGAATTGATGACGTCACCTTCGGAGGAAGAGGAGCGAACGAGCTGCTGCCATTTTTTCTCTTTCTCTGCTTCGCTTCGCTTCACAGTTTCATTGTTGGTGACTTTTTTTCTCTTCCTAGCTATTGATGAAACAATAATACGCTCCAAGGATCAATATTAATATGAGTCTAACCATCTTAGTTTGTAATTAATTTTTCGACTATGATTGGTCCATGGCAGCAGTTAATGGTCAATGCATGAGAATCATTTTTACCAATGAATTTAACGTTAACCATGTTGTTTGAAAAAGATAATATGAGTCGATTAAAACATATTCGATGTGATGAATATAATATTTATTATGCTTACCTTCGAAGCATAAAGGTACTCCAAGGCTCAACTTAGAGTGCCTGTTGAGACAAGTCAGGTTGATGAATGTGAATCATAGGATTACAGGATTACAAGATTACAGGATGCATATATCCATGAATGGATTCATCTACAGCTTCAGTTTATCCAATCCCCATTTTCCATCGAGCTCCTTGCTCCGCACCATCTCCAGATAATCTTTATACTTCATCGACGCATAGCGTGGAGGATCCACCAGTTCGTCTGCAGGGCTAATCACTGTATCCAGCGAGGGGCCATTCGCCACAACAACAGATAACCTCATATCTCTACTATTCACCGCAGCCTGATGCAATATACTCTTATACTTGCCATTGCTCAATACCTTTGATACAGATAGCCAGAAACAGAAAGAGCCTGAGATAGTAATCCAAAGCAAGAATGCGATGGTGTTGTATAAATGAATGTGATGTAGGAGTACCTCGAGCTGATCACCAGTGTTGACAAGGAGCGAGTTCGGAAGGGAATCGACCTTAATCCATCTATCACGATGCAGAACCTGAAGGCCTCCAACCTGGTTCGAGGTGAGAATTGTGAGGAGGCCATGATCCGAGTGAGAGGGCAAGCCCATCGCAAGCTCAGGTTGTGGACATGGAGGATAAAAGTTCGCCACGAAGATTTGCAGACCTGATTCCAGATTTGAGGCCCTCTCCAAGTATCTTTCCTCCAGGCCCAAACTGACTGATATTCCCCTGAGCAGAACCAGGAGAATGAGCCTGACTTGTTCGCTGAACTGCGATATCAGATCACTGCAACAACAATTCGAACACCTCTAATATCAGAAGAAAGAAACAATTGATTTCAAACCTTCGAGGCCTTAAGCTCCGAGCCTTGGCAAGATGATATACAGACAAGTTCGGAAAGAATCACCAAGAGAGACATTTTTATCAAACGCTCCATTGGCTTTTGAGCAGTAGCGCGGGAGTTGTTTAAGAAAAAACAGTGGGGAGACTACGATCAAGTAGGAAATTAACAGGTTGGAACAAGAGGTGAGGTTCACTCCAAATTTGTTCTTTAACTACATCTCGACCTTTCAATATAAGTTTTGAGCTTGTTTCGAAATCGACTGCTGCTCATTTAAAGCCTATCTGGTGAAGTTCATCACTTAAGCCCAGACTTCAAGTTCATTTGCCAAGTCAACAAATTTCAAGTTAATATAAATTCCTACCAAGTTAACAAGCTACTTACGTTTAACAGGAACGCTCAGTCTCGGTGAAGTGCAAGGGTATGATAAACACATGGATAATTGTAGTACAAATTTCATAGCCCTTTTTGTACAAGTTGCTGTTCGATATGTCGTTATAAAGTCAGAAAATCAGATCAATAGCCGAAACACTATCACAAGAGCTGAACAGGACACATCCAATTCACCCGAGAAATTAGTAAAAACCAAAAGTCAAGAATATATCCATGACTATTATATTCCTTGTTTCACAAAATCAAGCATCAACCAGAAAATAACAAGGTACCTCAAAGCTGGAGGTTTATCAGGAGAGCAAAACTGAGGATGCACAATAATCCTAAGAAAATCTCTCCAAAAATGAACTTCCTCTTTCAACACATTATAGCTGGTAGCGAATTGTATCGAATCCAAGAAATAATCGCTCGTATACTTGAGCTTCTCATCCAGTGGAAGCCCAAAGAACTCGACACAATTTTCGATCAATGCCTCCAACAAATCCTCCGGCACTCCATGATTCACCACCTGCAACAAGAACAAAAAAAAAAAAAAAAACATCTTAGGTTCAAAGATGAAGTAACTAATAATGTATCAATATTGACAACGTGACATGTAACACAACCATGAAGAAACCCCATTCTTCACAGGCCTTGCCAAGGTCACGGACGAGTTTGGTCCGTTGATCAGGAGTCCCGGACGTGAGCAATGACAAGTCGATCACAGGGATCGGATCATCAGGATCGGGATCAAAATGATCTGGTGGGCTAGTTTTGAGGGTGTACGAGGATGGGATGGAGGTGAGTTCAGCAGATTCAAGTAGTTCCTTGACGGGCGTCACCTTGGTTGCCAAGGTAGTTCTTGTAGAGAGCAGTGAGATGGTTTCTGCCATTGTTGTTGAGCGTCAGGTGCTCAGTGACTCACCTATTGAGGACGATATAACATGATAGGAGAGATTGTTGCACATGAAGTGGTTCAATGATTGATGCCATGACTTGATTGGAGATAGAATATTTGTAAGGCTAAGGTTTAAAATTACCAACTTTTGGTCGTTTTTTGAACTCTGAGGCTGCATAATGTCCTGACATATGCAGAATAAGATTCGAAAAACGCTACACGTCACATGTTTTATGAATTTTTCTTCGCAAATAACATTTAGATACAATGTTGACATTATGGATATACGAAACCCAAGAGAGGTCGGATAATTAAGTAAATATAGGATGTGACCAATTACGAAAGGGAAAGAAACAATATTGAATACAGTAATTTTTAGGGTGTCCTGGTCACCTAAACGTGCTCAATATCAATGTGTCTTGCAAGGCCAAAAGGAAACGAGTTCAAACTTGAACTTCGATCGCCTCATTTCTGATGCAAAACCCTAGTAGCGCATTCAGGCTTACCAAACGGGAAAATCACTGTCATGTGAATTTGAGGCAAATATTGCTAGCATCGAAACTAATGGTTGATATCGATCGGATGAAAACTTATCCTCCATCAACAACATGTCAATCAAACATCACCATCACTCAACTTGTCATCAAACAACTGTACTATGACGCGATTTCACTAGGTGATACTTTTTTCTTTCATTCATTTAAATTATATATTTTTATATTTTATTTAAATTATAATAA
>LIEC01011339.1:1677-25825 GCA_001925005.1 Drosera capensis
GCTACCAATAACCCCTAGCAGAGATGATGTGATTTGAAAATCAAACAATAATTCTCACTACAAATTAAGCAGGCTACCAATAACCCCTAGCAGAGATGATGTGATTTGAAAATCAAACAATAATTCTCACTACAAATTAAGAAGGCACACATAAATAGACCAATGTTGTTTGCTCAGCACAAAGGCAGAGATGACTACATTGAACTTACAATGCAATGTTTTATACGAAACTGATTACCCTCTTCGTCGGAGAACAAGTGCATCTCCTAGGACTAAAGTGATAAATTGGCTATGACTAAGTCGAAGAGAATAACGAAAGCCCCTTCGGACTCAAGCAGCAAGTGATATCTTCAAAAACCTTGAACCTCTTATCAATCTTCCTCTGCATCGCTCCCAAATTCGCAACTTCATCAGTGCTCAAGACCGCTGAGATCATAGCATCTTCGAATTCCTTATCATCTGGCAGGAAATCAAGAACTTTGTCCTCTGGCAGCTGCTCAAAGGAAAGCGAACGCCTCCTCATCTTGACTTCCCTCTTCGGAGTTCCCTTCCCCGTGGCGACTATCCCCTCACCTTGATTACCCTTTGCCAAAGATCTTGTCCTCTTAAGAATCTGGTGATTATTCTCCAAGGGTTCACCCCATGGCTTCGTTGAGAAAAAAGGCGGTGCATCAATATTGAGAGAGTTCGGCTGCTGATTTGCGATCTTATTGTGCCCCGGATAAATGAACCCATGACTCCTCAAGATATTGGAGTCGTGATTCTCATCTGGGTAGTCATTTTCTAGAGCTTTGATGCTAGTAGGCATCGGCGGGGGATGATCCTTACAAGGCTGAGGCTGCCAAATCGAGGAGGAACCGAGGAACACATTGAACAGCCGGATCTGTTCTGCCGCGGAATTCCCTCCTTTCTTCATTCTTTCTGACTCAAGATCCTGCAACATCTGTTGTGCCCTCTCATAGGCCTTTAGGTGCGAATCTATGCCTCTTGGGCCATCCGCGACAGCTGGTTTGACAAAACGGAGAGTATCCTTGGCCTCTTTTATCCTTCCTTGCTTCATCAGACAGATGCCTAAATTGCACATCTTGTTGTTGTCAGGTGCGATTGAGAGCGCTCTCCTGTATGCATCTTCGGCTTCCACATAGTTGTTTTGTTGCATCAATGCCCACCCCAAGTTTCCCTGCATCGATCATAGTAGCGAAATTAGAAATCCACACCACGACAACAAGTGTGACCATTAAGTTCTTATGTACATAAAATCTTTAAACAGATTACAAACCAGCAGACGAGTGGCTTCTTGCTCGACGGAGACCTGAAACTTCTTTCCTTGAGACCGAGCCGTTTTGGTTCGCTTCCCATTGAAGGCAAGCCCTTGTTGGATAAGATACAGTTTGTGTTTCAACAGTGCAGTCTGATCATCCAATCTCCCACATCTCTACATTCACAATAGATACAACAATCTCTCCAATCACTTAGAACACAACTCAACTTATCAAGTGTCAAAGTCTCCCGTTTAACATCACTCAAATCGCTTACAACAACAAAAATCAAAATTCACAATATGTCGTTACCTTGAATAGGTCTAGAAGTATGTTGTCGAGGGACTCCTGCGCCTGATCGGAGCAACGAGCTCTCAACGACTTGATGGCCTCAATAGCCTCCTTTGCCCGGTTCTGTTGCTTCATCACGATAGCCATATCCTTGAGAGCACTGTCGACTCTATCTCCCGCATTGATCGCAGCCCAGAACAATGGAATAGCCTTCTCCGGATCCTTATCCACTAACTATACAGCCAAACAGACACAAAACCCAAATGCAACATCATTTATTCAATGTATTATACAACTTGTACAAATACAACAATCAATCAAATAAATGAGAAATATCTCTACCCAATTGATCAAATTTGATTGATCAAAATTGGAATTGATCTCAACTCAATATGATGAATAATTGTTTCCTTACTTGAACATGTTTAGCTCTAACATATGGTGTGTCCCCAACAGGAACCTTATGCGCGACGTGGAAAGACTCCGATCGTGTCCTAGTGACCCCAATGGGCTTCGCAGGCGAGCACGGGGCAGATTTAGATGACCTGAAACCGATAGCCGAACCGTTCCACATGTCCTGCATTGTTTTATCTAACCCTAACCCGGGTTTTCAAGTATCACGAGGAAAAGGGTATTGAAGACTGGAATCGATGTGATAAAGGGTATGTCGAGATCTTCCAAAGGAGAGATTGGGGACTGAGAATGAAAGGAGAGGGGATTGGAATTGGGGGCAGTTGAAAGGGTTTTTGTATATTGAGTGGAGAAGTGTATTTGATAATGAAATTTTATTTAATTTTTTGAAAAAGTGACCGTTGGATGTTACCGTTGAAGAGGAAAAGATCAGAGAGAGCTGTTAGTGGAAATTTGATTTGATTTTCCTTCTTCATTTTGCTGTGGATTTTACTGGGCTCTTGCTTGGCACGTGACAGATAATTGCCATAAATTGTTTTGATATTACCTATTAATCAGGCATATTATATTGACATCAATCAAAGACTTTTCGTTAAATTACATTGAAACTGTTTCAACGCTTTTAACTTCATCATAAACTAATACAGTGACTTTTCAGGAGTTTGTGCTTCGACTCTTTATAAGTTGTTGATGTCGTTGTTATCTGTTGTTGCGTACCATATACATGTTCATCGCTTTATCTTGATCCAAGTCCTATCAAGGGCCGGATATCATCAAAATAGGCATAACACCCAAACATCTTTCATACTGAAGCTTAAATAACGTCCATAAAATCCTCCTAAAAGAAGGTGATCGTCTGTTTCACAGTTAGTGGATTTCAATTGTCATAAACTCAAAGTCTAATACTAAGATTTCACGATACATATCATAGGCTAGTTCTTCATGTATGGGTACAATCACAAAGATGGATTAACTCCAACTATACAAAACGAAAAAACACGAAAAAAGATTTCAATCATACAGAACAGTTTTGACCTAATCTTATACTACGGTACAAGCCTTCGACATCACTTCTAAGGGCCATCAGGTTTATCAACTGAGCCTGATGTTTCCGCCATATGCTCAGGTGAATCGGCACGAATAGGTAATAGCTCCCTCTTCAGGGTACTTGGAATGGCTGAAATCTCCTGAAAATCATAAAGGAATCCAATTCAGTACAAGTACTCGATTTGCTATAGTGAAGACTCAACTGAGAATCAACTCAATCAATCTCCGGAAAAAGGCTGTTTTCACTGAGACTCAGCTTATGGCTAAGATAATCTTCTTTGACATCAACGTCTATGCAATGGGTCTCGTTCTTCCACTATAGAGCTATGCCTACGCAATCGGTCTCGCCCTCCACTATAGAGTTAAGTAAGAAACCTTAATCATTACCTTTCTGCAACTCAGTATATTCAATTTAAGGAATGCTTGGTTCTGAGGCTAGACGAGGCTATGCCACATTAACAAAGAAACATGCTTCATATCTGCTAGACGAGGCTACGCCAACATTGGTCTAATGCGGATGGAGCGAAGCGATTGACGGATTGGATGAACTCAAAGGTCAACCACTTGTCCAGAGCTTTGTAAAGCACATCAGCAGACAGAAGACCATATGTAGTAAAACGAGCCAAGCCAAGGTGTCACAACATTGTGATCACGGTCCTGGTCGAGGCTGTGTTTATCCATCTAATGATGAAAAGCCGATCAAACCGGCCATCCAATGTTTAGTTTTCATAATGATGTTTCTCAAGCTCGAAACCATTCACACAGCAATCAAACAACCTTTGAGCGTTGAAGGAAACAATCTTTCTTCAATTTCTATAAAAACCCACCACGGAATCGCTTCATTTCTTTCCTGTAATCATAAGCTAATGCAAAATCAAATCAAATCAATCAAATCAATCAATCAATCAATGACCTCAAAACCCTAATTCCCAAAATTGATATCACAAAAGGGATCAAAATTCACACCTTCATGAGATGCATTCTGAGATCACAGGGACGAACACCGCGACCCATACAAGACAACACGAAAGCCGAGTACATGTCCATCACATCCTTCGCCGTCTCCCTGTTCTCCTCGATCTGCAACACACACACCACGATTTCGATCATTCACAGAAGCAAAATAAGATTTAAAAATGAGGAATTGGTTAAGAGATGATCGGTGATTTGGGGTGAAATCGAGTAATTTGGGGAAGAGATTTGAGGATTTTACCTCGGCGTCGGTCAGCATCGTCGAAACCCTAGATTTTTATGTCGAGTCTGTATTTCGCTGCTGCTGCATGTGTACGAGCAGCTCTGGTTTAAAACTGTGTCCTCCCTCTCTTCTAGGATAATTGCTATGTTTATAGATTTCGTATCTTGTTCTCGAAGATTTTCTATGTTTTAACTCTAAAGATATTTAGATAGAAAAAATCATTTCATGATACGTGAAAAACTTATTTTAATTTCAAGATCTGTGATGGAATTGTCCATGTCCATTCTGAATATTATGTCTTAAAGAGGACTCGAACCTCCGTGTTTTTTTACACGAGATTTGAGTCCCGCGTGTCAATCATAGGACATGAAGAATGATATGCATGACATTTAAATAAATTTTTATATAAATTTATTATAAAAAATCAATATAATATCAATTTATTTATAACAATAACACATCAAAATAAATATAACGTTATAATTATTATAAAAAAGAAAATATTAAAAAAAAAAATTAACCAAGAGGAGAGTCCAGTGTTGTAATTTGCGTGACAAAAAAAAAGAATTTTCTTGAAAGTAACAGTAACTCGCTATGCTGAGGTCGCTTGTAAATTCATGTGTTCCTTTGAAAGCCAATGAGTCAATTCTAGATGTATAAATTTAAGAAAGTCACACCATGCTGAAAAAACTATGCCTGATGACATGAATCAAGTAACATCTACACCGCCGAACTACAAATCCCCTCCAGTGTGCCACATGACATAATCTATCAAACACATATTCGTCAGGCATTAAGATCAACAACTAAGAGAAATACAATTTCATCAGTGCTAATGGCAGCCGTTCTTGTATGCTTCATCGATGGTGTTGCGAAAAATGTCACAGGACTTATTTCTGATCTTCCTGGGCAAGAGGCTCGTCTGCATCCTTCTTCTACAAGCAAGAAAAAAAAAACTAATCAGTCGACCAAGCTACAGCACAAAGTCAAATCTGCATCGTGGTGATACTGGCATCAACGAGACAAATGGATGAGACATACAAATAGAGAACATAACTCTGATCACACTTATTTCAGAGATGATGAAGAAAGTATCACAGAGCTAGTAGTTCCGAGGCTCTGAGAATCATCTGATGACGCACCTAAAACAAGTTCTCAAAGAAGCTGAACCATTCTCAACGCTGAACCCTAGCCCAAGTAGAACACCCAGCATAGATATCACAAATATACGAAGTCGATTTGATGGATCTATATAGTCATGCACAGAGTCGAGTTCTCAACCATACCACCTCATACAGGAAAAAGTTCTTGCAACATCCTCTCAAAAAATTAGAAGAAACAAAATAAAGGCTTTAAATCAGCACATCAGCTCACCTCTGCTTGATTCTGTAGGGAAGCAAGCAAATCCCTAACTGCAGGATCATTCGGGTCGACTCCAGGAAGCTGTAAAAGGAACCACAATACTCAAAAAAAGTAAGTGCTGAGACAATCAAACTCTGAAAAAGAACCAGTTTATAAACATAGATTTGTCTTGTGGATTAATTACTTTGATCACATTAAGCAGTTGTCTCGTTCTATCTTCCACTAATTAAAAGGTCAAAAGTTAATAACAAAAGGCATACCTGTGAAAGTATGGATGACATGAAAGCCTGATCTCCCAACAAATTGTTCATGTCTGTCTGACTAGATGATTCATTCTCGCTTTCTTGCACTGATAACTGAAGAGCTACATGCACCAATAAAATGCAATAAATGTAAGACAAAAATGTTAGTACATTTGACAATTGACACCATGATTGGCAAAGCAGAGAAGACATAACTAAATGCAAGGGTACGTAAACTGTGGGTCACAACTCAAACATAAAAGACACATCATTACCTCAAAAAAAAAAACTTGTTAGCTATCAATACAGAATCAAATAAACCAGCCTTACTCCAGATATACAGTACGAACTGAAACAAAGAATAAGATATACTCCACATCATCCCCGATGCATAGGTGAAAAACACAAAAGGTCCTAATTGCCTATATGGAGAAGATGTCTCCATCAACATAATTCCCTTTTTCTCAACAATATCAGGCCTCTTTGAACATCAAAAGAATTTGATCCTTCCATCTAATATCTATTTTCCAAGTGCTGGAGAATTGCAACCATATTTAGTGTAAGCTCCCGGAAACTCAGCCCAAGGAAACTAAGGTTCAGCTCATTGTACCGCACTAAGCCATTAGTAAATCAGGAAATGGGAGATGCTGCAACAGTAGCCAAGTTTGCTGTTGCAGGCGTCTTCCCACCACAAAACATTTATTCAAATTCTAATCTGATTTGTTTAATTTTAAATATTTGAGATTTTGTGATGAAAACTGCTTATGTAGCAGTTTGTTGCCTTCTGCATGCAGCACAAACACTTTTCCCTTAATAAATTATCTTCAAGTTCTAAAGTAGAACTTCCAAAACCATAAAGTTCCATGGAAATTGGAATCCTTCTCTATCTCAATAGAAGGCAAACTATCTCAATGTGAAAGGTTGAGAGCCAACTGTTATTCTGATGTGAAATGTTGAAGGCCAATTGCTGAATCAAGACTAACAACAAAACCATGGGGCAAAGACCCCTCACACTTCGTGCTAGACAACTTACATTGTGAAGCACCTAATAAAATTATCTTCAGTCAAAGGACAAGAAAAAATAACGGCAAGAAGTTCCAAATGCAGCACACATGAATTAGCAAGGAAATGGAAAACTAACCAATTTGCAGGTCTTGATTCGCTGCAGCCGCATCTGACATATCGGTATCTCGTACTGTGATAGAAGGGTCAGAATCATTCATTGACATTGCCAGAGCCTGCTGTAGCAGTGCATTCTCACCATCCTGTACACGTAGAACAGAATGTCAGAAATCATACATGTCATTCTTGTATACTACTCCCTCCATCCCAAAATCATAGCAACACTTTGATTTTGCACACGTGTCGATGCAAAGTTTGACACACATACAACAACAATGATTGTTTTTTGTAGATTTTTTTTTGTAAATTTATCGTGAAACATCAATGGTTGTGTAAGTTATGTACTTCAACCTAATATATATTACAATCAGATGCGATTTGATATAAAAACGAGATTTGTATTCATGCGTATAAATATTGCAAAATACATATATGTTATTAAGGGATGGAGGGAGTATTTTAAAGCATCCCCATCTACCCGATGAAAAGAAAGTCATTCAACTAATTATGTAAACCTGAAAGCACAAATGGGGGACACTGCTACCCAAAGTGCTAATTCAGAATCTATTGTTTAGTTTCCAGATAGGAATGATACAAATGTGGCAGGGTGCAACTACAGAAAGAAGACCTAGTCAGAAGGTAGAGTGAGAGATAGTGGTAACACGAATTCAGGTTAAAATGTTAAAGAAGTTGGTAAGAGATGCCGAAATTGAATATGTACCATCAGATCACTGGTCTGAGTATCTGCTTCAGAATTTGCAACAGTTGTGCTTTCTGCCATAGTTGCATGTTGGGAGCTGGACTGTACCTGACCCTTGTCCTTCCCAGAAGCTTCCTCAGCAGCCCTATTAGCAGCTGCCTCTTGCCTGGCCCTCTCTTCTTCCATTGAAATTCTTAGAGCAAGGGCCAATTCAGGATCTAGGTTAGGATCTACTCCAAAGTCAAATCCTGATACACCACCAGCTGCTGCCGCCGCCGCCGCAGCAAAACCACTTCCACCTTCACCATCCCCAGTAAATACAGGAGTACTGCCAGAGAGAATAATTCATTTCAGAAAATAGTACATAAATTTCAAATTATAATAGGGATAAATTCATTCAGAAAACAGTACATAAATTTCAAATTATAAGAGATTGCTGACAAACCTTAAAAGCACATCTGACAAAGCATCTGAACCGGAAGGTACATGGACAATGTGGCTACTATCATTGTTATTTACAGCACTAACTAAAGCTTCAAGCTTCTCGGGCTTGCTATCCTCCTCTTCTCCAAAATTAACAACGTCAAGGGCTACACTGTTCTTCTTCAATTTCCGACCAATTGCCTCAAGTGCGTTTTTGTCATGATTGACAGGACTACATGCAGTGAAAGACAATGAACTTTAAAAAATAGGAGATCACTAGAACATATCATGAATAACAAAAACTCGAAGAATAATACTGACCTTCCAGTAAACACTATGATCCTCTGTCGCTGATTTTTGTTCTGTCGATGCTTAAGAGCCAGTTGTGCCACCTGGATTGCAGCTCCCAAGTTCATTTCACCACCGATCTCCAGGCCTAGACCAAAAGAAAAGTACACGAGTTAAACCAGGATGAACATATGTGGTTACAAAAGAAGGAAGAAGAACTTGAACACGCGGCAGACAATATAGCAATCAAGAAGGAAGCTTATGTCCCCCAAATAACAAGTCATCAACGTGACATTTACAGCATAACCATATCAGGCCAAATTCTAAACCCATCCTTGATCATACATCTATCTAAATGCACCATACTTGCATCTTAATACTGAAGTATAATATCCGGTGAAGCTAACGCCAAAGTTCAAACTATGTGCACAGATGTTTCTCAATCATACAAAGTAATAACAAAAGAGAAAACACAATATGCTACTTGTAATTGGCACAAAAAAAAGAAAAAACATCTTCCTCTGATGTGATCATCACTCATTAAAATGTCAGGATAGATATTCACATAACCTCCTATACAAAATTTAAGCTCCTCTCATGATAATCAACCACACCATACGAGAAACAAAAGGATCGATACCCGAAACCAACAAGCATAAAAAACATCACGAAACCCTTCTAACATCAACGCAAACAGCACATTACACGAATCCAATACAATCTCGGCCCAGCAAAGCTCACCATGCATGCAGCCAAGAAGCTTCCCAAGATCACTCGTCGGCGTGGTCAAAACACGAACCCCTTTCCCGGCCATCGTCATCACTCCCACCGTATTCTCTGGATTCGACTGCACAATCCAATCCAACACATCACATCACAGCAATTAGGGTTTCAAACACCACGAATCCGAGCAAGCGAGTGAGATCACTGATACAATACCTGAGTTTTGGCGCCACAGATGAGATTGACAGCGTCAGCCTGAGCCTGGAGCCGATTGGGCGAGTAATCGCCGTTTCGCATCCACTCCGAGTTGTCGACACAGATCATCGTCGCCTGAAAAAAGGAATCGGATTGTGAAACCCTAATTGAATCGAAAGGGGAAAAGTGGGAGATTGAGATGAGGACGCGAAACCCTAATTTGGGACTCACCTCCAGCACCATTGTTGAAGATTTCGATGGAGAACACGATCGGAGATGGTGTGTTTCGACGGTGAAACTCGGAAACTTTGTTGAGAGTACAAATTTGTTGATGGAAAGCGTAGGACAAAAGATGGTTTATGTAGTTGTTGGGAAAAAAATCTGATGGTGAAGATATGAATTTGGAAATGAGACCCCGCACTTGCCTCCGCAACCTCATATGGACAGGTCGATTTTGGATCCAACCATTTAGGTGTATTTGTTGATTTTGATTTCGTTTTTGTTTTTTTCTTTTATCAATATAATTGTTTAAATGATTTTTTTCAGGTTATTTTTTTTATATAAAAAAAAAAAACAAGACAAAACAAAAATCCAGAACACGTAACAAACAACACATCTCATCAACGGCAAAGGATTTGCTTCCATGATCATTATCTTATAAAAATTGATGACAAAATTTATGTTTTAATTAATGAGACGATAGAATTTATCTTTAAAAATTCTTTGTTTGGATTTAAAAATAATCAAAATCAATTTTAAGTTAAATTTTAATTCTGATGCAAATGTTTGCCCAATCTTTTAGTTGCAATTTTAAATAGTTTTTTTTTATTAATTGATGACTTCGTTGCTTTTCTCCAAAGTGTCTTTGACTTTAAAAAAAAACTTAAATCGATTTATTTATCAGCACTAAATAATTTATATTATAAAATTATAATAAGTTATAGTTTATTAGTAGAATAAGTTATACACACTTTCTATCATCTCATCCAAAAGGCCCCTTAATCATTTATTTGTCAAATTTGGAATCGAGTTGGGTAGAATACTTCCAAAGATGAGTTAAACTCTGTCAGCCTACCAAACTTTGATCACTATACTCGAACTCGAAGTCTTCGGATATTGTTTCATAATTCCAAGTATCTGTTCAGTTCTCAGATTTCTTTAATTTGTGAATTTTACTAGAGGCAGGATTTTGGTGCATTATCATCGACCCTTCGTCGTGGTGATGGCTGAAAAACTTGTAATGCATCTGGTATCGCACCTGACACCGAGTGCATTGTCGGTAAGATCCTCCGTGCTCACCTCGCCCGTCCCTTGGATTCCCTTTATCTGGTGCGACTAAATATAAATGAATCAAAATCATCGACATCAGACAGCAAATAGAGAAATAATTATTGATAGTAGTAAGAAAAATTGGCAAAATGTCTTGTGTTTGGCGTGGAGAGGATAAAATTATGAACGATATAGTACATAGTATGTTGAATACTCATCTTCGAATTCTGACATAGCAGTATGCAGGTTTATGATAGTGTGATTACAAATTCACAATACAGTAATTGTCACAAAAGCCGAAATCAATACAGATCCGCAAAAGAGATAGATAGGAAACTCCTGATTGTCTTTATTGTGCGTATATTACAATAGGAGCAGTTGGTCGGATCTCAGTAGGCGATCAAAGTTCAGCCTCGGGCGGTTTAGTCACTGGCAATCCAGTCTCCACCCACGCGAGGTATCCTCCTTTCATATTTTTCACGTCCTTGAAATCCTGCAAATCCATTTCAACCATGCTCAAGTCAAAACGCTTCTTTCGAATCCAAGGAGAACTAGCTCATGTCCCGCTTATCTAGTTTGAATAGAGAATAGACTCATCACGCTTCAATGGTCTTGAAGTAGCTCTTACTGCAAGCCCTTAATAGGATATGGAAATTATCTCCAGGTTTTCGCTCAATGGTTGGTAAACAACAATGAGATTACAGGCCAAATCGACAAGCCCTTCAAAATGGGACTGAACACATAGAGGCAAGGCAATACAGTCAAGCCTACGCTCTCTACTCGCACTTATTTGGTATCATATCCAAACATTCAGACCTCACCAAAATCTGTAGTACCCAGTTGCATCAGATCCATCAATAGTTCAATACTATCCATATCTTAGAGAGAACGCAAATATTCGCTATGAACACACCAGGGAAGAGAACTCACTGCTTCAACAAGATCAGCAGTCGCATAAGCAGACCTCGCCCCGGATTGGCATCCCTTGTCACAAACCCAAAAAATCATCATCAGCAACACAGTCATCCTAATTCCTATCAAAAGCGAATCCAATTCGACAAATATCATGATTCAAACCCAATTGAAAAAATCACACAGATCCAATCACCACAATTATATGATCTTCTTTGCTGTACGATCTTGTAACTTGCTCCATAAATTCAGGATTCTTCACCCTACCTGCAAAAAAAGCTAATCCACTAAAAGCCTAATCAAACCCAACAACACAAATAAACCATTCACCAAACATCATCAACAACACAACCCAGGTGTTCCCGTGAGGGAAAGGGTTTGGATTGGGCGAGATCCAAATATATGCACTCGTATCCCCGTTGCCGGCAACAGATAAGATTGTTTCCTGATTCACCAATTACAAATATAAAAATCAACACATCCAATCATCTCATATTCAATCCCTCGCCTTGTGGTGTAATAAACATGTAAGGAACATTCAACGCGGCGCTCCTCGCCAAATCCACATGACCTTTCTTGAACTCCTCCTCCGTCCTACACCAACATCAACACACTAATCAAAAACCCCATTTCAAGAAACGAACACTCTTATCAGAAAACACGATCCATTTGGGTCTGTTCTTTTCTCACCTGACGTCGAGGTATCGGTATCCCGATCGCTGTATGAGATCATTGGCGGCGAGGACATCGACGCTCGGGACCGGATTGTCCGAGCTGCAATAATAAGGGAGCAGAACAAGAAGAAGAAGGGAAATGGATGATAAAAATGAGAGGATTGAAAGAGAGAACATTGAGGGGTTTGTGTTGAGTGAAAAAAGCGATCACCTGTTTGACATGGGAGGAGCTGGTGATGATCTGCCGGTTGAGTATATACACACGGAGGCGGATGGGATTTGGAAGCAAAACGAGCAGCTGATGAAGCAGTGGATGCTGCTGCTGGATAATGTGTTCTCTAGGTGCTGGTTTTGTGATATAGGAAAACACAAAAGGTACACTCAACATATGTTCGGAGGATGTCACGGACAGTTGAATCTTCGTTTTTTTGAATGGGACTTTTCATTTGATTAGTTGATACTAGAAATCGATGAATGAGTCAATAAAACTACGGAATGAAATATCTATCGCGAATAAGTGAGTTTTTAGTTGAAAATTGAATCTGCTTTGTGACTTAGGGAGAAAATTGACTAGCTTCATCGTTCGGCAAATTTATAAAGTTTTATTGTATATGTATTGTAAACAGTCATGATAATGTTTTCGGAACCAAAAATCGAGCTGAAATTCAACTACCACAGCAATTTCATACAAAGAACTGCTTATAAGGAACAAATGAAACTTGATACCAATGTACAATACTAGTTCCAATATGAAAAATAATCATGGTAAAAAAAAAAAAATCATCAATTAAATTGTAAAGAGATCAAAATTGCACTGCATCTGGGGGGACAGTTGGGCATATTGGGCTTAGTCCATGACTCAGGTACTGTATCTTCCCAGGCCCATCATGTAACCATAAGCCCATCACTTTGTCCATACTCACCGAATGAAAAAATGTTTCCTCTTCCAATACAAAAGGAAAACCAAAGAAAATGAAGTTGCATCTAATGATCCAATAATCAAAAGAATAGTTGATGGATTAACCATCCCGATGATGTCAATAATGCGGTCAAGGCAGCTGAAAAATGCATCGGCGCCGTGGAAGTAATCTGTAGAGAACCCGATGATGTCGTGTTATTTGTCGGAGGAGTCGATTTCTTCCTGTACATTGAAACAAACACGAGGGGATCAATGCCCAAGAACTTTCTCATACATCAAGTATACTTTCAACAAACTACTGCTGAAAAAATGAGGGCTTAAATGTCACATGGAATAAAGAAGGGAGTTGCAAATCAAGCAGGTACATCTACTTTTCACATTGGGTCTTCAAATTGAAGAAAAAACAGATCAGAGAAACGTCAAAAGGAACGGGATGTGTGACATTTTTGGACTAAATATGATACAAATGTTACCAACAAGTGCCCATGTCTTTCTCGTGAAAGTTACAAGTTCAAATCCACTCAATATCTGTGTCGTCTTATATGATGATCATACTACTTACGTTCCGTTTAAGTGATTTTTCTTATTCATGTTATCCGAATATAAATTGATCAAGTTTTTAAACTTACATATTTTTTCAGGATTTCTAAAAAGGATACATCAAGCATTGTCACACCCATGAAAAATCAAACAATGTATATAAGTTGAAAAATCAAAAATCAAACGAAGAGAAAAGATCAAGCATTGGTGGCCGAAAAGGAAGAATAATTCTTGTTCATCCAGCACTACTCATCACCATTCACCATCAAGACGTGAGAAAAGATCAAAGCAGTAGCGGCCAAAAAGGACGAATACAGAATACCCAAAACGACAAAAGATAATTCTTGTCCGTTCAGTTTCCATGTACTACTACTCATCACCATCAATATTAGCTGGCTCAATAAGATATTTGTCCCATTATCCTTTTGATTAATCAATCACTAATCTTTTACTGTAACATTCTATGAACAGGCCGCATCTTTCTCAATGAAATTCAAGCAACCACTTCACATGTATCTATCTTTCATCCTAAAGAGAATAAGATTACAGTGTTATCATCCAATCGGATTCGTTTATTGTTTATTGGATCCGTGACAATTTCGTTTACCTAAGTCTACAATTCTGATCGAAGGATCTAAACTACAGTGATACTTGGAAAGATCACAATCAATGCCAACTATACGAAGACAAAATGCTAATGTCACCTTTATAAAAGAACATTGTCATGCCTAGTAAATCAGTTACTACTAGTATTTGCCAACGAAATCTGACTTTTGTCCCCTGATTTAATAGCCTCACCCTTCCAATCATGGATCATAATTACTTCATCTTCATTAGAAAAAAAAAAACCAAATCTTGATTAACAAGGGGCGGTGACACTTACGCGGTTGCGGTCTCCGTGGGGCAGAACGTGATAACAAAGTCGGCGCCGGAGCAGGTGAAAATGCTGGACGCGTCATCAAACGCGTAGCTATATGCGTCGGGACATTGGCTCTTGAAAAACTCCGAATACGACGTCGGCTTACACGTGGAGGCCGACGCATAGGACCCACTGCAACAGTATTGTGGGTCCCCGAGGGCGTCACACGCGCTCCTGCACGCCACAGTCTCCCCGCCAACCTCCACCCTCAGGGCGTCAGGACACGGCGCGTTGAGGTCCGCATCGCACGTGACGGTGCTGCAGTTTCCTGTGCCGTCGACGGGCGTCACGGACATCGGGAGGTTGTATCCGTCGACGAGGCTGACGTCGTAGAAGTCGGACCCGCCATAGCCGCCGAGCGTGAACTCTGCGAGCGTCGCCGGCGGCTCGGCGCCGTTGCCGTTGCAGGCGACTGCGCCGGTGCCGCAGTCGGCGGTGAGGCAGGAGAATGCGTTGGTGGTCGCGTTGACGGAGCACAGGGTCCGGCCCCATATGCGCCCGGACCAGTTGGAGGGGGCGGTGAAGACGGTGGTGTTGCCGCTAGAGAGGACGAAGCCGGTGGCGGCGACCGGGGCGATGCCGGCTCCGGTGAGGACTCCCGGCCATACTGTGTAGTTGCATTGGTTCACCAATGTGAATGTAGCTGATTTTGCCCCTGCAAATATAACACCATTTGAACAATCTTAAAATCAATTGTGTCGCGGCAATCATACAGTAATTAAACCTCGTGTACATGAACTAATCACAGATTATAGTCAACCTTGTCCTCAAACCCACCTCATGTTACAAAAAAGCCTACCCGATATCAAAAATATCTTACGATCGAATGAACAAATTTAATCAGAATGGTTACAGATAAAGTGAAATCAGGGTTATGATAAAAATAAAAATAACGAACAAAAGCAATGAATAAGATCATTACCTGTTAACAGAAGAGATGACATGATGATGAAAAGCATGATGGCTGAACTTGGTCGAAATCGATCCATGATGAGGAGAGCTCTTGTTTGTTTTTTGAGAGATTTCAAAAGGCAAGGAGGGAAAGCGAGTAGAACACAATTGTCTTTTTTATAGGCCGAGATTTATAGGTTTTGAGCTTTGACAAAATTATGGATACTACAGCTTATTTATTATTCATATAAGAATGAAAAATCGAAAACGTTTTCGTGTAACTATAGCCTATAGGGATTGGGTCGGCTGTTGATTATTCGGACTTTTGTCCTCTTTTGCTTAATTTAGACACTTTATTTGGGAATAACTACTGTAATCTAACGGAGAGATCAAGAAAATATTGAGGAATTGATATTGTCAAAGCAATTTTTATATTGTAAGGTAACTTGTGAAGATAAGTATTTTTTCCAAAAATAAAAAAACAATTAAGATAATTGTCATGACAAAATCAAATTCTGTCTTGATAATAATAAATTTCTAATTATTATTCTAAATATTATAGGAAGGTAGAAATATTGGTGATGAGGGAAACAAAACAGAAGACGTGTATAATTGAGAAGGAATATAAGATTCTAATATATGGAGATACGTGTCCATGATTATGTTTTTCTTATCATAGTTAAATAAAAGAGGATCTGCACAAACTATACTGAGCAAGTAGATGACAGGTCAGTCCAACTATATGCAACACCATACATGTGAAATGGATCGAGCTGCGAAATACGCTCTCCCATCATCTGTTGTTTTCATTCATGAGATTTGAACGGCCCAAAAGACTCGTTTAAGAGAGATCAAACTCTCAACGACTTGAACCAACAAGGATTATTGATGATCATCTGTTTTATTGTTGGTAACTTACTAAGTAATGAAGGTCGGGTAGGCATTCGATTATTGGGAAAGTCGCATATCCAAGTATAGTCGCTTATTTTTAGTGCTTAATTGTTAACAGTTGGGTTTTGGTAACCAGATTCACGAACAAATGTATACATGCTAGAAATCAAGGTTCGATCATCAAACTCTTTTGACAACAACAGAGTGTGCAAATCTTCTTACCAGCAAAAACCAATAATCTGCATTTTTGCATCACGATCACGAACAAGTTATCTCATGTAACGTAAGGAACTAATCGTGGATGAATGCGGCAATCACTTGAGAAAGCATGTCTGTCGTCCGTCGGCCTATTTGAGTCCCTCCATGATGATCCGCTTCAGAACTAAGATACCCGTTTCCTGTGTTTTAAGCTCAATACATGAGCATTCAAGGATGCAAAGACACCAGTAGGCAAGATAGTCTAAGAACATACGTATAATCGCCTTCCATTATATGCAAAGTTACAACTATGTTGTTAATTCTTATCACAGTAGAATCGACAGCCTGATTCTTAAAAACCCGAAAGTAGGAAAAGTAGTTCTTTGTACAAGAGGTGTTTAGTAAACTTCAACGTTCCATTGTTCTTGCTTCTTCAGTTTCTTTTTGTGCTCAATCCAATCAATGCCTGACAATCACGACAAGAATCATCAAAACATAAGAATTCATAACAAGATGGAGTTTTATTATATGTCGCGAAAAGTGAGTTATTGGTAGCGTACCGTCTTTGGCAGCCAATGATACCATGATCTCATCGATTCCCTTCTCCATTCCTTTCAGCCCACACATGTAGACGAAGGTGTTGTCTTTCTTGAGTAATTCCCATAATTCTTCTGCATATTGCGCCATTCGGGTTTGTATGTACATTTTCTCCCCTTTCTCATTTGTTTGCTCCCTGCTCACAGCGTAATCCACTCTGAAGTTGTCTGGAGCTTTCTCCTTCATCTTCTCGAACTCCTGTATCGATTATGAGACGGCCAAAGTCAAGAGTAGCTACTTAAGAGTTATATAGGAAACTGTCTGATAAATGATCCAACAGCCAACAGGCTCGACATGTAAACTGTGAGACGTGAACCTCGCTGAAGAAGCCTCACCTCCTTGTAGAGCAGTGAGCTACTAGTGGGAACACCCAGGAAGAGCCATGCCAAGCCATTGAACTGTATAAATGAACAGAAATATAAAATGATTTGCAGATACATACTACTCACTTGACATGTAAATAACATCAAGGGAACTAGACAGCAGAGAGAAACTAAAACCCATTTGACATGTAACTTAATCAAGGCTAGGAAAGACCTAAAGTAAGAATAAAAATGTATGACTTCGTCTATCCACTTTAGCTTTCAGTCAGCTGGTTCCTTAACATATAGCAACAGAAAAAATCGCATGGTTTTCATTACATGTATTCTCCATATTGGTTTCTTAGTACCAAACCAGTTTCGACCTGATAAACCCAGAATAAGGTAACCCACCTTGTAATCTTCATGCTTCTCAAAGAACATCTTCCACAAGAACGACCTGAAAGGAGCGATACCGGTTCCAGTTGCAAGCTACAATAACATAGACAAAGCACCAAGACACTGTTATTTATCTCAATTCATAATACAGGAGTAATGTTCATTTCTTACACGGTAGAAAAACAGAGTCATACCATTATAACTGTTGCATTAGGATCTTTGGGCATGAGCATCTCTTTTCCTACTGGCCCCGTGAGCAGGACTTCAGCACCAGGTTTCAGATCACCTGTAAAATCCAGTACTTTAGCAGTCGGTAGCGAAATTTCAACACTCGGCAACATGTGCAACAAACTGAAAAGGAGACAAGTGTTCTTACACAAAAAGTTTGAGCAGACTCCCTTCACTAATTCCCCATTTTCGTTGGTGTAAACAAGGCGCTTCACACACAGAGATACCTGCAGCGAGTTGAAAGGTTAATGGAACAAGACCTTGCATAATAAGACGTGCAACCTAGACTAATGTACAGGTACAAGATATGGGTACACGTCCATGTATCATATCCAACATGATCTCAAGGCAAAATGAACGATCCGAGCAGCAGAGATTGTAATCATTTAGAAGAAGATAAAACAATGATCGAATATGGAGTTCGTTTCACTAGTCTTGTCTTTTCCAGTTCTTTCGCCAGTCATCAAATAGATATGAAGTTAAGGCCATGGATCGAGTCTATTCTATACAAAATGTCTATCAGCATCCTTAAAAGACTACACCAACAGCCAGCTAAAGAAGTGGATTAAATCTTGAAAACTTTTAGATTGGTCTGAGGAACGGATCACTGAGCCAATGGTGAAGTGTCTAATTCAAAAGAAAAAAAGTAAAAAAAGTTCATCATCACTAGAAGGATGCAGTATACATCACCTGCTATCGGACCATGATCATGTAATGAAACAAATGAACAAATTACAGGAATACGCATTGCACTGAACTCACAGTTTTGGAGTCGCCAAAATCACCGAGAGCGCTGCTGGCTATGGAGTACAGCCTCAACTTGTGAGGCTTCCCATTCTTGTCAACACCTTCAGGGATCGCTCCAACGGATTGCCCTTCTCTGTATGAGATCTCTCCTGAAAACACACCAACAACAATCAATCCAGTCATTCTATCACCAATCACCATTACATATCACAAACCATGCATGATGCAGATCATCAATTCACCACCATAGAATAGATGCAATCATCGAGAAATCAACTCTACCAAAAACCCATGGACCCGTGATAAATATTTCTCTTATGACTGTTAACTACAAGAAAGTAGAATGAATCCATCATACCCTCAGTGCTGAAAACCATATGCCAAGTCTCTCCAGGGGCATCATCACCAGTGATCTTGGTGTTGAGCAGACACCTTCCAGTGTAAGGGTTCTTGGGCTTGAACTTGTTCACCACAACACCTTCTTCTTGCTTCTTGGACTCCTTCTCTACCTTGGCTGGTGCCTCAGTGACAACCTGAGCCCTGATGGGAGCAACCCTAACCCCACCAGACGCATTCCTGTACCCCACATGAACCTGAAACAGGTAAAAAAAAAACCCATATCAGAAATCAAGCTCAAAAGCCAAAACAACCATAACCCAGATCACTAAACTCAATCTGCTGGGAAAAGACCCAAAGTTTATACATATCTAACATTGTTCCAGATTGCATGATTCGAACTCATTGATCACGTTTCGCGTGACTCTTACGAATAACTCTATCAAAACTTAAAACTGATGACAAAAGACCTACAATATTAACGGTATTTAACATATCTGAATCAAGAAATTTTACCTTCTTGAAGCTGATCTTCTCAGGGAAAACAACGGAAGTCCTTGTAGGCAGAGAAGTAGATTTGGATGAAGGAAAAGAAACTGCAGCAGTGACTGCAGTGGCCATTGTTACCAAGAGAGATCAACAATATGAAAAGATGAATGAAGAGAGTCTATGAGTGAAGTGATGAACAGGGTTTAGAGGATTATGTGAAATTGTGTAGAGGAAATTGAAGGTGGCAAGCAATGGCAGCTATGAGGATAAGTTGCATGAGATCACAAATTGGCCCCAAAAAAACTTTGGTGTCAAAACATTTATGTGGCCATTGTTACATGATGCTGATTCGCCAACAGAAAAAGCATTGGTGGTTGTATACTTGTATTGCTAACAAGTACAGAGTTCACCCTAGCTTGAGAGAAAATTACTCCTTGCAAGCACTTAAAAAAATATGGACCGTATTGTCGTTGGGAAACTAAATTAAGATACTCCGTAACACAATTGTAGCCTTATCCCAAAAAAAAAAAAAAAAACAATTATAGAGTATATCTATTTGGACAAAAAAAAAATGATGATAATATTATATATTGTTAAAAATTAATGAATGATAAAATTTAAATGATTAGATAATTTCAAAAACAAAAATAATTTAAAAAAATCATCACGCCTTAACAGTACATACAACACATAACTTATATTTTACAACAAATTCTCTTTTATCATAACTATTTTGAAACAACAATCTCAGACCTCTCGATAGATTACCCATTATGAAATTGTTCGTTGATCGAAAGAATTACAAAGTGCTTTCAAACCTGCCATCACAGAATATCTTCAATTTGTGGAAACTTCATACACGATCACAGAAGCAAACTTGATAGATTCGAGATACTGACGGTGTTGCATGAATCACGATCCTGGTTACCCTGTGCGTCTCTGCATTTAAAAAGAATCAAGTACATGGAAACTTATACTAGGATTAGAAAAGATGAGATTATACATAGCAATTTGACTGAGAAACAGGATTACAACAATTAATAATTAGTTGCAGCACAGATTTGACAGCGTTGTAACAAGCCGTACTAGAAAGCATGCTGTGACGTTTTCTAAATTCTCACTCCCTCGCAGGCTTCTCTTCATGGGAGCTATGCATCTTCAACGACAGTGAACAGCCACAGAAGGCACCATTCCTCGACAGTCATGTAGCATAATTCGTCTGTAGGACGATATGCCCGCTAGTACTGTTGGCCAAAACCTTACTAGCAGTTTAGAGCACCGCAACATTATATTCCGCGATAACTTAAAAGCCAAGTTGCAGAAACTTGCATGTTTGAACAACTTGGAATTATAGCGGGTTCAAGCTTAAAGACCAAGGTGAAATCTTGCAATTTAGCCCATGCGTCCACACCTCTCCAGATGAGCTGCCATATATGGAAATGGAAGTTTCCACCAAAAGTTCATTACAGGGGCAGTCCAGCAGTTCTGTACAGATAACTGGATACGTATTCACTTTCACCAAATCTCCACCGACAATCCTAATCATCTATTCTTGGGTTTCGAGGCAGCCCACTTGAAGAAATCACATCTAGTTTCTGGATTTGATGCAGGTCCCTGCATGAAGTGCAAGCTACTGTCAAGAAAAAAGGGAGTCAAGATTTATGATGTTTTCAACTTCTGTTTAAAATAACTGAAGGAGCAGCCCAAAGATCAAACAAGTTTCAGGAATATGAAGGCGAACCAAAATGAATCAAGACTTAACTCTAATTTGGAAAAGAAGTGTGAGATTACCTCAGCACGAGCACAAACATAAAACCTACGACCAAAATTTGGGCCTTGCTTCTTAACTACCCGAGCAACACAGGGTTCTTTATGTCCAACACAAAGCGGAATACTTGCTTGCATCCGCTCTTGTATCCTTCGCCACTCCATCAATGAAGCATGCTTCTTATCTTCTTGAGTAGGAGTACATGCGACTTCTCGCTCCTCCTCTTCTGCCCTTATATTATCATCAGATTTTCCAGCCATTCCGCTTATCTGATCAAGCTCTGGAGTTCCCATGAAGTGATCATATTGAGAATTGGAAGAATCAACCTCATCATGCGATGTGTTAACTTTGGTAGAATCACTGCCACCATTAGCCAGGTTAGGAACTCTTTGGAAGAATGATTTCAGGGTGCGTTGAGACGGTTGAGTTGGTTTGGCTTTTTTATTCTTCTGTGGATTGGGTAATGATCTCGAACACTCTTGCTCTATTATAACAGCGAACCCTCCGGTTTCGGAGATTTTCATATCACTTTCCTTGGCAACCAATCCTGAAGAAAAATACTGAACTGAATCAATACTGGATAGACTACAATCACGGGCACTTGTTTTTGTGTTCTCGCATAGCATCAGCTTCGGAGCCTGCTGGCTCGTAGAGCAACTAGCCATACAGCTCATAGTAACTTCCTTGGCATCCTTTCTTTTCATCAACATGGACACTACATGACATTAAAACACGGAACCATGAACACATGGAACAACACAACCTGCTCATATCTATAATCCATTAAATTACAAGAAAATACCACAAAACAAGCAGTGGCACAACCAGGAAAAAAAGTGTAAAGATCTCGAACAATCCATTATACAGAGGTTAACTTAACCGTCCACAATTATTTAAACCTGACTTTTTGTAACGGACAGACAGATGTACAGACCAAATTTATCTTAACTCCACCCCCAATCAAGGAGAAAAAACCAGGGGGAAAGAGCCAAATATATAGTCAATCCGATATCATCACATGATAGGCTAGCTGCGTGGAGATCCAGAAGGTATTGGCAGCCATTTAATATCAAAAAATTAAGCCGAGAAATAGTTCAGAACTATCATCTTACTCTTCACGAAGCCATTAACCTGGTTAATTTCTATTTTCCTTCTTATCTTAAATGCGTTCACTTTTGCGACTAACAGTTCCCATACTACAATTTACAAAATATTGCAGAATATCAGGAGGAATAAACGAGATGACCAAAGCACCAGGGGAAAAAAATTACTGTAGGAAGAGAAAATATCCATACCGATATTTTGTTGAAACCCACGGATCTCAGGTATGTACCTAGCAGATAATAACGGAGTACTGTGAGCTGGGATATCAGGAATATCCTTTAAGACTGCATAAACTGGAACATGATCAGAACCTTCAAGCTTAGTACTTCTTCCTCCATTCCACCTGATATGAATAAACAGGGTATGCACAGGCATGATGAGTCTTTTCTAAATATAGCAGCTCAAGGTATGTAACCACAAATGCACGACTATGAACAGAAGTCTCTTGATGAGTTAAACATACATCAGAAAAAGATTTGCTTACCATTTCAGAAGCAATTGGCATAAGCTTCAAAGCAAAAGAATATAGAGGTACAAAAATAAAATTCCAGTTTCCTGATCGCTTGAACATGAATATGAACCAACAGTAAACTTCTAGCTCACAGGGCCTATGGAATGCCAAGGTAAGCAGGGGAGGAGAGGGGGAAGCGGCAGGAATGTACTATGAACAACTGCATATAGTATGCAATTTGCCACACATGACTAGTATCATTTTCATTTAATACATAACTGTGCAGATATACCTTGGTGTTATTCCAGGTTTCCACCTTCCGAACTCTGTCATTATGTCACAGTCTTTAACATGACAAGAAATTAGGCTGTGACCCTCCATATCATGTACTTCATGTAAACATAAGCCACAGGCAAGAATATGGTCAATTCTTGAGCCATAATTGAACTCTTCAGCACCTGTATGTGGTGGCCAGCATGTATAGGCATCTCTCCTGAAAATTTTTCAACATTAAAACCGAGTTGGATCCTCAAATCGTCTCGAAAATTCATTTCAAAATCACACACAAAAATAAAGTACTATCCTGCTAGTAAGCCGCTAGTAGTACAACCAGATGAGAAACAAAAAGGGCAATGAGAAATGATGGACCAGAAAGAGAGGCGGGAGAAGATAACTTGATATCAAGAAGAAATGGTTATGCTTTCAGGATAAAGATTCCAAACCTTTCAGGATGGATCTCCCGAAATACGTCAAGAAAACAGCCTCCTCCTTTCACCAGCAGAGATCTAAACCATCTTCTGAACCTACATGTATGGCAGTATCGACTTGAAATTGTCAAAGAAGCTATCAATATATCTATTACAGAAAGGTTGGAGCTGTAAAGACAGTGCAAGATTTGGCGACAAGTATAAACACTGAGTACCGGACTACATTTTTGATAAGCTTACTCATTCTTCTCAAAGTCCGGTGCTGCATCACAGCGATCTATTGCCGAAGGGGCAATATTGAGATCACCAACAACTATAATCCTTCTTCCATGATTCTGGAAGAAATCCCACCTTTTCTACAGAAAATAACCTATGTCACCTCCACACAAAATAAATATGGTCATCTTCAAAGACATAATTTCACTGAAGGATCCCAACCAGAAAATAATACTCCATACGCACACCTATATACCAAATATCAGAAAACAGATAACTTGACAAATTAGCTACAGAATCTAAATGCAGAATTAAAAACAAGTTATGCCCAGCCTG